>BMAO01025453.1:0-99789 GCA_019973975.1 Trichonephila clavata
GTCCTTACAGACTTAAAATTTAGTAAATATGTTTCTTTTGTAGAGTTTATATTCGCAATGAGTGAATTTCGTGAAACCTTCTTTCAAGGATTGTTTCGAGGGGTTAAGGGGGCTATGCACATAGAAATTCCTGTTTTCGTTCTATTAGACCAACATATTTTAAATCTGAGAAATATATGTATTTGTTTAAAATATCTGAAAAGAATGAGTTAAATCAAAATCCACTTCCATTGGAAGTTGTGGGGGCATATGGATAAAAAGTTCCCGTTTTTGAACAGTTATATGTTTAGACTTGAAATTTGATAGACGTGTTTCTTTTGTCGAGATCTGCTAAGAACATTTTTCACGGAAATCAACTCCCAAGGAGAAATGCAACTTGCACATGCCAGTCAGTGTGACTCCAGTGAGATTTTAGGACAACAATAAGGAATTGGTAGTGTCTGGTGCAAATTACCTGGTTCACTCTCCAAAATAAATCGGGACTCGTCTGTGAAGTGTTGAAAAACTCATATTGCTGCCTACCCAGAATTAAATAGTCTCTTTCCTATCAAAAAGGAACGTTAACTGAAGTGAAATCACTAGCTTTGAGAAGAAAAGAATTGGTTTTAAGTAATACTCAAAAACTCTCAAGTGACAATCTTTTTTACTGTTTCAATTATTCCATTTTAAGGTATCCGACTACTTGCACCAACTTTTTTTTAAAAAATGGAGATATAGGGATTTTTTTTGGTGGTTTTTAGATTTGTTTAGTACATTTTAAGAAAAATATGCTAAAATTAAGGAGAGGAAAAAGAAATTATTATTGTTAAAATAGGAAAAAATTGGTAAACACTTACAAAAAATAACATAAATGGGGTCCATTTTGTACCAAAAGGTTATGAAAAAATTTTTAATTTTTCAATTCCGATGTGTTGTTATGTTATTCATTTTTAAAATGATCTTCAGGATAAGAAATATTTTAATTTTTACAAAAACTAGAGCACTTTATCTTAGTTGTTATATGAAATTGCTTTAAAAAAACAGTGATTATATTCACATAAGGGACTGTAAATTTGTAATAAAACAGTGATTGATAAATCTGAAGGTTTTAAACACTTCTACTATTATACAGAACATACACAAAAAATTTCACAGTTAATTATTTTCAAAATTTCTCCAGCAATCGCTGTCCCCGTTTGAGCATGTTCAAAAAAACATATTTCGAGTAAAACGCGCTTTAAAGTATGACATCTTGCTTATAGTAATTGCATCTGCTTTTAGTAAAACACTTGTAGTTTTTGTTCTAGTGAACGGAAAATAATAAACTTGGTATTTTTATAATGCTAATAAGATAGCCTATAAAATTAAATCAGAAAAAGTTGTCAATTTTTGGCAAAATTCACATTTTTAGGGTAGTTGGATACCTTAATACCCCTTTCAAGCGTATTTTTTTGGTTTGGTGCTCCTCGTTTATTTGTTTTATATTCCTTTTTGGCAACTAATTTTAAAACCCATTTTAAATACTTTTAAACCATTTTTTCTCTCTCATTTGCAGTTATGTAGTTAATTCTTTTTGTCTCTTTGTAATTTTTCAGCAAAAAGATACTCTGGAAAGTTATTTTACCCCATAAGTGTTTTCTCTCTATTCTTATTTGCTAGGGCAAAAAAAGGTTTCTTTTTGGTATTGTAACAAAAACAATGGCATTTTTGTACAGTTACATCCAAACATAAGGGCATAAATCATGATTTTCAACCTAAGTCACAATTTGTCACAAACATAAATCACAGTGGACAATACATCATATTTCTCAGTGTTTCCAGTTGTTGTACTAAGAAACACACTTTTGATACAAGTTGAATTCTAACGTATACATTATAAAAAATAAAACATAAGAAGAGGTATTTTCAATTATTTTTATTTCATATGTTTATATATAGCTCAGGAAGAAAAATAATATTAAATAATTTTGAGTTTGTTTTTTCTTTCTTCTATTTCTATACATAAAAGGATAATCATCATTTAGTTTAAATAATACTAGTTATATATGGATCCCAAAATATTTTTTACAAGAAATATTATTCAGTAGGAATCAAATCAAAGCAAAGGCAATGTGGAAGCACGTGTTCTGAGTGCAGTGTAAATTTAAAATATTTTGAGTGTTAATTTGAATGTTTGCAAGTAAAATGGACAGAAAAAGATCGCTCAGAAATACGCTTCTGACGCTTCAAAGGAGGCCATAACTGCTCGTTTGGGAGAAACTGCTCTTTCAGAAAATGCGTTTCTTGAAGCAGAGGAAGGCTCAATGTATGAAGCAGGAATCTCGGATTGAAAAAACGAAAGTCTAAAATACCATTGTATGACTTAGTCTGATCGTAACTTGACCCGAAACTTTAAACGCGTTTTTCTCGAAAATACTTTTTTCAAGACTCTTGTCATGATATCTCAAGTTCTAATGAACCAATTTACTTGAAATTTGATTTGAGCCTTCTCTATACGTTACTCTATCGCACTAACTAAAACTGTACCAAATTTTCAATTTTTACTATTTTTGAAAAATTCTGAAAGGTAAAAAAATGTCTTTTTATTTAAAAAAAAATCGAAGTTAGCGAAAAAAAAATTTTTTTTTTTTACTTCTTTAAAGTTTGGACAATAGCAGTTTTTTTTGGGATAAAGAATTTTTTTGACCCCCACTTCATCAGCCTGTAACTTGTTAAACTTTTAATTTTTTCACTCGAATTTTTTTTAGTATTCTTCCAACATTAATAAATATCTGGTAAAACAATGGCAAATAATTTTTTTTTGGTTTTTTCTTATTGCACCTGATGAAATACCTAAAATCCATGCCTCTAAACTAGAATATCCCCTTAAATAACCTTTGAACGGAGAAGTATTCTTATAAAAGCTTAACTTCTTAAATCTCTCGTAAATAAAGCTCTAAATCTCACTACAAAAAAAAATTTCTTAAATTATTAAAAATTGCAACCAATATATAAGTCATATAAGATATTAAATAGAAATACTATACAAATAAATCTAATAGCTACAAATCCATCTCCCTCGTTTTTAAAAAAAAGTTATTCGTGGTGCTGTAATAAATTTATTACTTACTATAGCAGCAATGCCAACGTTCAAGATAATTTGCCAGGTTGGCAACCCCGATTTTGCAAGTGTCGTACACGCTGAATTGGTAACCGTTGTGTGTTTTGTTTTATACAATATCACCTCTACGGTTGCGATAGTATTGCTCTCGCAGAAAAATATCGCAACGATTACCTCGACTGGAATCGTTGCGTGAGAAGAAATGCGTTGTGTCTCATACGAAGACTTATTAACAATCAACGGAACTCAATACTCAACTTTCCAGGAAGCTGCAAGCGCTGCAAACTCTTATGTAAATAACGTAGATAAACATTTTGAAATTAAATAACAAAATTTCTTGATAGAAGTTTATTTTTAAAATAAAATGTACCTTTCAAAATATTACATTTTTATTCAGATATTTCAAACAGTCCAAATTAAAAACATTTTAGTTAAAATTTTGCTGAATTTTAATTTTTTTCCTTTTTTTCAAACGATAATAATAATAAAAATTTTAAAACATTATTCACGTAATTACTTCATACCATCTTTTAAAATATTCCAATGTAATCGTATTTTGTTTGTAAAAAGCATTTATATATATATATATAAATCTATTAAATATTATTAAAAATTATAGGCTTCAAGAATTCAAACATTTAGAATAAAACTACTTTTAATGTAGAATTTTTCAAACATCAATCGTATACAAGATTTTAAATAAAAAAAATAAATAATAATTACAAAAATTAAAACGCATACAAAACAATAAGGAAAATGCAATTCATTGATATTTCCATGGATGAAAATATGATAAAAAAAATTCCATTTAACAATATTCAGTTGTACTAAAACTATACAAGTAGTATAAAAAGATATAATATTTCATTAATGTTAATCAATTTTATCAAAGAAATTTTTACTTCCAATTATTTCAATCAAATTTTTCTCGAGAGCAAATATCGTCTGCGATTTTCTGAATGATGTTTTCACAGTTACTTCTGTTCGATATTATTTGATATAGTAATTAAAAATATTTAGTTTTGTGAAAAAATAACTAGAAAATCCAATGTTTATTTTTAATTAATTAACTAATTTTTGCTTTTAAAAAAAACACTGAAACGTTTTAAAATAAATAAAGGATGCATTGAAAAGAAGATATATAAATTATTCATTAAATTTAAATTTTCCCAAAAACCCTTTTAAATTTTTATACACAATTTGTGAAGTTATTCATACAGAGAAAGTCTTATTCTTTACAATGTTTAGATTTTTTCTTTTTTTTATTAATGTTAAAATTAATTTATTTCTGGAAAAAAAATCCTTTAAATGTTCGTAAAGATTATTTCTTTATAAAACTATTTAACTATTTAGAAATATATTTTCAAACACAAACCATTTTAAATATGAAGAACAAACTGTTAAAATCCGTCAAAGAGTAAAAGTCTTATGTCACGTATATAAATCAAAAATTTTATTCCATGCATTAAAAGATTTGGCACTTTTCCGTTTCACCGGCATATGCGATAAAGTGGTCAAAAATGATACAGTTGACGCCAAGCGGAATATTTCCGCTGGTAACCTTACACCGCCATATTTTCAAAAGAAGTTGCGGTTTTTTCTTATCAGTAACGTCTTTTTTATCAAGTATCAATGTTTATATCGTTTCTTATGGGTATACCGTCTGTGGTCGCCAATAAAGCCTTCTTGGCGAGATTTGTGCGGCGAAAAGGAAAAGTATCAAAATTGTATATCAACCTTTTACAACTAATGTAATACAATTTGATAAAAATAATGAAAATATTTTTTTTGGTATACCTAGCTTTTAATTAAACCTAAAAATTAATTTTTCAGCAATTTTAACAAGGCTTTACATTTTTAAAATCCGCCATTTAAATTTCACTAACGTAGATTAAGGTTTTAAAAATCAGAAAAGATAACATATTCCATTTAGTAAAAAGGAAAATTATAAAATAAATTTACAACCTAAAACTGGTTATTTTTAAGGAAGATTCTATATAATTTAATTAGCAAATCATATAAGAGATATAAATTTTAGATAAAAATGCTTTATTCAGTTAAATATTAGCTACCGGACATAAATGACAATATTTTTAATTTTGAAAAATACACTATAATCCCTTGCATTTCAATACTTTTGCAAAGAGAATTTCCACTGGAAAATTCCCTCAAATCTTCTTTTAAGGCAATGAATTAAACTTTAAATGATTTTAACATTTCCAGGAAAGTTTTATAAAGCACACATTTCATTTCAGTTCAAAAGAACAGATGCCTTTTATTTCTTGCTTTGTGGTATTTTAATGGAAACCATTTATCAGAGTTGAATAATAAAGATTAATGAACCCCACGACAAACGTGGACGGGCTTAAATCGGTCCCCGGTAAATTAAGTTCTTTTAAATAGTACTTAATGTCTGAGAGATTTATTCTACATCGTTCGTTAAGAAATTTCTCTCTGCCTGCGTTTAAGATTTGTTTCCTCAAATAAATGAAAGGCCAGCAAATTCATTCAATTGAATTAAAAAATTCAAATTTAAATGCAGTCTTAACCTGAATAAATTGTTTGGATCCTTTTATAAAGCTATCCGCTTCCACTTTAAAAAGAGTAGGACTTTTCATAAAAAAAAAAAGAATTCTTTTACGGGGAACTCTGTGCGTGGATTTTTAAAAATTTAATTTAAAAACTTTATCGCATACATTTTATCAAGTCCTCCTGTGAGCGTTGGAAGATTAGGTATTCCATTTGAAACTTGGAAGATGTAAGAGAAAAAAGAACTAAAAGGAAAGAGGGGGGAAAAAATGGCATGTGTCTTTCGATGAAAAATGACTCTATTGCGTGCGACTTGGAACGCAGAATAATCAAAATGTGAAAATACTACCACCTACTTTACATTTCGCTTAATATTTGAACGAAAAAGTTCTGAAACATTCCGAACGCTTGCAAATCTCTCTGTTATAAGAAACTGCTCGCGAAATTTTTGTAAAATATTCAACAAGACGTTCTTTTAATCAAATTCGAAAGAAGCCTATTTAATTTTCCTTCAAGGAATACCGGGGAAAAAAGCACAATAACATGCTACAGAAAAGTTGTTTTCAGTTTTAAAATAAAAAGTAATTACTAGACAGAATGTAGTTCATAAAGCCTTCTTTTCTTTTACATTTACTTTAATCCTAAAGTTACTTCTTCATATTAAAATGCGGATGTAATTTTCTTCCATGATTCGAAGTTTCCGGTGGCAACATTGCGTAAATTCTTTTCCGATAAAAATGGCGCTTTTTTTGTTCTTTTAGACAGAAAAAATTAGCTTTAAAAGGGGAAAATTCGGAGATTTGTTTAGAAAGGCAATTTTATCTGCTAAATTAAGCGAAATAAACAATTTTGTTCAAAAAAATACTTTTAACATTCCTTTGAAGGAAACGATTATTAAAAACTTTCAACCAATATTTAATTTCGTACTTTAGAAAGTAATTTAATCTTGAAGGAAAATAAATTCATATAGCAGTAATATTGAACCATTCTATATTTAAAATCGAAGCTAATAAATAATGCTTCAGAAAGTTTTTTTGTTAACTAAATTAATACCATGCTCGCGAATAACTTTAATAAAAAAAAAATAACAAAACTTTAATACAAAAGGATTTTGAATTAATATTTTTATTTTGAGATTACATAAACTTCTGCTTTAATAATAGTTTTAATGGTTTTGAAAGAAAGAAGAAATATATTCATTAATCATTAATTCTTAGAACTTTATAATAAAACTTTTGGATTACTGTAAAATTTTATTTTGCTTGACTAATGTGTTGTGTTAACATTTTAATAAAGCCAAATTAGTTCATTTTTCTTGGTATGAAAATAAAATAGACTTTATTAAGTAGAATGAAAGAAAATATTTGTATTTATATAAAATTTATTAATAAAAAATGTTCAAGCAATTTTCAATGCTTTGAGATTTAAATTTAAGGAAACTATTATAGTCTTCTTAAATAAGTTCCTTCTTTTCTTGCATTAATCATCCAAAATTCTCATTTCTTTATACACACACAAATATATATGTATGTATCACGAGAACAACAGCCTATAGAGGGTCAAGGTCTACTGAGTCCATCTCAGTTTTCATGACCTTGAACACTAAGGTGCATAAGCAGAGATTCCAGTTAGGTGGTCAGTTTGTGACGGGGCTATTCGCGAGATTTCCAAACTAATCCTCTTGGAAAACTTT
The DNA here is from genome assembly GCA_019973975.1 of Trichonephila clavata. NCBI lineage: Eukaryota > Metazoa > Arthropoda > Arachnida > Araneae > Nephilidae > Trichonephila > Trichonephila clavata. The sequence continues at coordinate 7,302 of BMAO01025453.1, forward strand.
GGGGCTAGCATTTATACTATTTCACAGCCTTTTCAGGAAAAACACGAGATAGCTATATGTTAATTAGTTCGACTATATAAAGTCTATATATAAGTTTTGTAATTGTAAGAGAGAAGGAGCTGCCAAGCTGTCACGTAAGTAATACCCGAGAATTACTTCACGAACTTAGCGCGCGTTTCATAAGTATACATTATAAGAATAAATTGTTAGATTGACGATTGAAGAGAGTAGATTCAGTACCGACCTGAGGTCAGTTAGTGATCGTTCTCCTTGTCTATTTCTGGTAGTCGGATTTACTTAGAATTAAGTATTAAGAATAATCGACGCTTTGGGGAATCACTCCTAGGTTTCTTCTTATAGTTAAACTTGTGATTGTTTAAGTGTTTGTCAGTCTTGAATAAATATATTTGTTATTATGGCGTTTGTTGGTGATGATATGTTTCCTCCCACACTTAGAGACGCGCCGGGCAGAGTGAGCGGGGTCCCAGGTAGGACACCGCCACCACAAGTTTCACACGAAAACCCCCAGTATTTCGTTCCTAAGCAAGCTTGGTACTCCTTTATCGACCCACTGAAGGGATGGAAAGCTGTGTCGATCTTGCCCAGCCCGAAGTTTGAACCTCGGAAAGTGGCATGGAACACTAGCCACTAGACTTCCATAAATATATGTATGTAAATATAATAATATTAATATTTCAATGGTTCACACAAAGGAGGGAGGCTCACTGGTCCTAAGACAACCCCTTGAATGCTACTATTAATTTAATTAAGTATACTAATGTTATTATTTGTTATTAATACTTTATTTTATTAATTAATGTTAATTATTTATTTAATAATTTATTTTTTAATGTTTTTAGTTCCCGACAATTGATAAAATCATAAGTATATGTTTGGCAGTGTATTGGGGGAGAATGGTGGACTTTCAATTCTCGACCTATTCCTCTTAAAGAATTCCTGTGTACACTTCTAAATATTGTATTGAAGAAATTTGGAAAAATGGGCACCAAAGCTTAATTGAAAATATACTACACTAAAACACTATATTTTTCCGAAATGAAAATACTTCAAACTTTAGAGTATAGACTTTCTAACTGTTTTGAACAAACCTCTAACTTTTGTTGCTGAGTGTATAAAGAAGCTCTAAAACAAATTTTTCGCTATTTTCCATATTTGACTAACACTTTAGGTAAAATGGGCACAACTAGCGGAAATATGGGCATAATTGCATTATGAAAAAGATAAAAGAATTTGTCATCTCTACATTTACTTTTTCCACACCGAAATACATTTTTACACAAATCACATGCTGGGCAAATGATAAGAAGTAAAATTAAACCTTTGTTTATTTACAAATTGTATCACAAAAAAGTCCAAGTTTTTATCAATAAATTAAAACCATTGAAATGGATAAATCAGATAAGCTATTAAATTAACACAAATTATTATAAAATTAAAGAAATTCAAAGACATGCCCATGTATCATACAGTACACTCATTACAAAAGAAGGAGTCACTCTCTAACTCAACACATTTTTCACGCAACCAGTATGAACAAGTTCCACGTTACATCCATTTCTGTCCTTAACTTTCATCATGATGGTTAACATCACAAATAGGACAAATGCAGGATGTATTGTGTTTGCTGGCACTTGTTGTTGCTCTGCGTTTTGCCCGTACACCTTCTCTCTACGACCTCCGTTGGCAACTCTCTCCGTAGATGCCAGAGCTTTTGCCATTCTCAACTTTCTCGCAACGTTCTTGCGTCTTTCCCGATTTCCCTAGCCTTTTTTTCAGTGTTGGAATCAGACTCAGATCCTCCCAAAATAATGCTACTGACTGCAGGAATTCAGTATTGACAATAGCTGAGCCATGTGCAACTGTAACTTGGCAAAAAGTTATAATAAGGAAGAGGTTTGTGGAAAGAAGAACTCAAAGGATGTGTAGGAACGAGAGTTTGGTCAAGGAGTAGGGTTGGAAAACATTGCTCCATCAAATTTCGGTGCTGCCTATATTACCCTTAATCTTACTGTGCTCATATTTGCTCTAATGACATTATTCAATAATTGGCATTACTGCTGTCGAAGGTGAAAAGAATGAAATTACCCACCCGTGCCAGCGTCCCTGCTTACACATTTCGCTGAGTTTAAGCATGATTACATGAGCCAGATGATGAAGTGAAACTTCTTAAGTAGTATCCTTATAGTCACCTGTTGTGAACATCATTGAGTGTTTATGAGAGCTTTTACAGAACAAAGTCCGTACTCGGTTTCCTCTTTTACGCACACTATCTGGAGTAGAAACGGTCCTAGTAAGATGAATGAGTGCGAATTACGATGGACTTTGTTCAATACCTTTATTCGTAAATAATACATCGAAAGAAAGCTGTCTTTTAGGCCTAAGGTGGCCCAATTCCTTACTAATGAAAGAAGTTAATTTTGCCACAAGTGTTCCTATTATTTTGTCCTATACATGTATATAGATATATTATATCATACATACCTGTACGTATATAAAAAATATTAAATTGAGTTATATTTTTCCAGAGACAGAAACTTTTACAATTTATGCTGAGTTGAGAATATATGATGCCGAATTTTTATGACTTAAAGTTTATGATTAGTCGTGTCCGCTTGGTGTTGAGTTTTGAGACACCTTGCATAGGTGCCATATTATTTTCCGCAACATTAAAAGACATTAAACGAAAAATGCGTATCTACATTTTGTAAATCCATGCATTGTAATAGTTTTGATAAACCTTAATGAAACCTTAAAATAAAAATAATAAACAAGTAATTGAAAGCCCAATACCGATTTCTGCTTTTTCTTTTCAGGATTTAATTCATTAACAGTTTAAATATAGCAATGTATTCTTATTGCGCAAAGAAAACATAGAAGGATTGTAGGCAAAAAACACCTGTTAAACCGGTTTTTAACAATATTTTACTATTGGATATGATTAAAACCTCTGCGTATGAAATCGAATAATTCCACTTCAGAAATAATAATTATTTGTTTGTCAATATATTTTTTTTTGAAAAATCTTATTAACAATATTAAATAAAAGGATTTAAATTATATCCTCTTTGCTTCAAATCCTAAGTGATAAATTATGCTTAGATATAAAAAAAAAACCTATTATGTTACTAAGATAATAATTTGATATCAAACAAGATCATTAAAAGTTAATCCCGTTAAAAATGTCACTTCATTTCATGTTCATATCAGAAAAACCACTTGATAGCAAAACTGTTCAGTAATAAAAGTTTTTAAGGTGACAGAATAAAAAGGAAATTTTCGAACAAGTTGCATATATAATTTTCTAGATAAGCATTCGATGTCATTTACAGCTTTTCTGATACAAGATTAAAAGATAAACTTATAATTATTTCGTGTCTTCCATATTTTGCTTTAATAAACCCGGACTTTACTTAATAACACATATAATATGTAGATTTTAAATTCGATGGAAAAGGCGTAAGTGTAAGGGAAAAAACTGAGATTCCTCAGACATTGTGTGTACAACAGAATCTTTGATGAGTGACGCTCAAACTTCTTTCTCAATATACCCCTTGATCATAGTTTTTTTTGCATCCCTCCTAGTCGTCATTAAAAGTTTTAATATACCCAATTCTTTCCTACCACTCAACTTATTGTACTTAAACTTCTTATTGAGTGTGGCATTACTGAAATTTCTAAAGCATCTTACAGAAAAAGGCTGCAATTTAAAGAATAAAAAACGAGTTTTTATAATTCATCTATCATTACAAAAAAATAATGTAATTTTTAATGAAGTAAAAGTAATTAAAATTAAATGGTTAAATGTGTTCTTTAGCAGTTATTGAAATTCTGTGAATAGTAATGCGCTGGATAAAAAATAACTGCCCCATTTTTTACGCGTATGTGTGTGCGACGTGATTTAATTTAAAATGTTACAAATTCACTGAAATTTATCTCTTGGAACTATTAATTTGAAAACAAGTGGATTATAGTTATGACTTCATTTATGATTCTTAAAGATACATAACATGAAAAAACGTTATGTAAAAGTAGCAACGAACCCTGAATCTTACGAATAATATTCTCTTTAGTCTTTTACATTTAAGAAATTCATCCCTTCTCTCCTCGCTCCGTCAAGATGCGGCAGTCGGTTGAAAGATGGGTTTTGTTGTCGTGGATATGTGACGTCATTTTCTCTTCACCCTCCTTCGAAAGAGAAACAGAAACTAATCAACTGGTAGATTGGCTTCCTACTCAGCCCTCCACTAGCGTTGCTGCGCTGCACTCAATGTGAACTTATATCTATTTTTATGTAACTTCATCAAATTATTCTTTTTTCGACTAATTCTGATGAGTGGATAATAGAGCTTTCTCTAAGTTTCCACACACACACGTAAATGTATAACCGTTACCGTTACGAAAGGGATTCTTGACAAAAAGAGTCACTGTGAAAGATTTGTGCTTAGTGTTATAGTGACGAGCAAAATTATGTTTTTAAATACAAAGTTTTAACGACAAATGAAACAAGTTGTTGATCCATGTTTGTTTTTTTCTACGAAAAAGTCAAGATCCAAATCCTTTTGAAACAAAATATATTCTTTATATATTTTTCGCTTGGAAGACATGAGAGTTAATTAAAAACTAGTTTTACTTGTAAAATGGTCACTACGGCACTGTTATTTATTATCACAACACTTACAACTACAAAAAGAAAAAAAGTATCTCAAAATTCGTACCAACACGGCATCAATAGCAAAAATGATATATTTGATTGCCTGATTCATAGAATCACTCGCTGAGTTTTTAATGCATTGTTTTTAAATAAATGAATTTACTAGTGCAATGGGCCATGGCCAGGCCACTCAGAAAGGTCCGGTGACCTACATGTGGCCCTCGGACCACTTGCGTATCGCTGAGCTATAGCATCTTCGATGTTTTCTAAGACATAGTTATCCAATGGTATAATCTCTATGTGACACACTGTAGAATATTTTCTGTCAACTAATTACTCTTCAAGTTGAGTAAACAGTAATTTCGGTTTATTTTTTCTAAATGGTGAAGGCTTCACAGAAACTGTTCTTATTTCAACAATGCAAGACGTTAAGGTTGTGGGGGAGGGGTCCTAGCAGGCACCCCACTCCCTCTGTCCAGCACGTCTCTAGGTGTGGGGGGAAACAAAGCAACACCAACAAACTCCATAATAACAATTAGATTTATTCAAACTTTGAACACACACTTAAACAATCACAAGTTAAATTATAAGAAGAAACCTAGGAGTGATATCTGAAGCGTCGATTATAATCCTAATATTCAATTCTAAGTAAACCCGACTACCAGAAACGGATAAGGAGAGCAAGCACTAATGAATCGATGGCCGATTCTGATTATACTATCTTAAATCTTCAATCTAACAATTTAATCTCAGAAATTACATTTAAAACGCACGCTAGGTTTGTGAAGGAACTATTCCAATATTAGCACTTACGTGACAGCTTCCCGGCTCCTTCTCTGTTTACATCTACAAAACCTATATAGACTTTATATAGTCGAACTAATTAACATATATCTATCTCGTGTTTTTCTTGAAAGGCTGTGAGTTAATGTAAATGCTAGCCCCAAAGTTTCCCCAAGAGGATTAGTAAGAATATCTCGCGAATAGACCCGTCACAAGGTGGTTGCGGTAGCCAAGTGGTCTAGGCATCGGATCGTGGCTAGCATGTCATGAGTTCGATCCCAGTACCACTGAAGACCCGCCGTGTATGAGGGTGATGCACGTAAAATCTTTTGAGAGCTCAAACGTCCTCTTGTTGGTGTGGTGTGGTAGTTAGGAGAGTGAGATTCCATCTCAGGTGTCGTCTGCGTCACTTGACCATGGTTCAAAATTACGTAGACCGTCCCCAAAAGCCTTCCTATAGCTGAACAGTGGGACGTTAATATTCACTCACTCACTCACGCAAGACGTTAAGTTTGCTTTCTTTGAAAAGGTTTCTCGTGTTCTGCATAAAACTCTTTCAAAAAAAGTTCCTTAATTGCAGTAAGAAATCCAAAGAACAGGTTTTAAATCACATTAACAGGTTACCAGTGTTTGGTCAATAACAGAAAATGAAAATAATTGAAGAAGTGGTAAAAAAGAACACAAACTTAATAAAACCAGAAAAAAAACCTAGTTCTTTTTTTCTTATTTCGCTTTCAAGTTCTGTTTAAAAAAAACTAAACGATTATTTCAAAGCGAATTGAATATTGAATTACATTGAGAATAAATATGACCAAATGATAAATAAAACTAAAAGGCACGCATAGCTTTCCCACAAATATTTAACAATTTTTATAAAATAAGAATTTTATATACACTCATGTCCATAAATTAAGGATAATGAAATTCAGGCAAAGAAAGAGACAGAAGCAAAACAAATTTGACTTATTTGTAAAGTCTATTTATTAAACAAAAGGTAAAGAGCAACAAAGATGCTATATGTTTGACAAAATTAATAAAAATTGCGATTTTTACTCCCTAGAGCAAATTTCAAAAAGAACCTATTTACAAAAAACAGTATAACAGGGTTAGTATGGTGGTTAATACGGAGTATGTCTCCCAGACGATGCAATACAGGTCTTACAACGCCTACGCATGCTGAGTATCAAATTATCAATCTGATCTTGGGGAATATTACACCACTCATCAAGCAATGCCCTCCGAAGTTCCGACAGACAGGTAGGAGAGGGTTGACGGGCTGCAATTCGTCGGCCAAGCATATCCCACAATGCTCTATTGGATTCAAGTCCGGTGAGTATGCTGGCCAATCCATACGGGTGATATCCTCCGATTCAAGGCATTCGTCTACAATGTTTGCACGGTGAGGACGGGTGTTGTCATCCATAAACAGAAATTCAGCACCCATGGCGCCCCGAAACAAACGTAAATGTTTTTCCAGAATGACATCCCGATAGATGTGGCCTGTCATCTTTACACTCTGAACATGCAGGTCAGTTCTGGCCAAGAATAATTCCTCCCCAAACGAGCCATCCTGCACCACCGTAACGATGTCGTTCAATGGTGCTCTCTTGGTGGTAATGGGTATCTGGTGCTCTCCATATGAAAGCCCGGCGAGAATCAGACTGCAAACTGAACCTGGACTCGTCGGAAAACATCTCACAAGACCACTGTTGCGGTGTCCTCAATCCATGCTCTCTACTCTAGGTTAATCGCAGGCGACAGTGAGTTGCGGTAAGGGGAACACATCTGACAGGCCTACGAGCATATAGACCACTGTGCCCTAAGCGTCTGTACACGGTCTGTCTTGAAACTGTCTGCCTTGAAACTATCGTACCGGTAGCTGTGAAGAGAGCTGACGAGACAGGTTTGATGCTGTGCTCCGTCTGTTTCTTTTGGCAGTAACTGCCAAATACTGGTCCTCATTTGGCGTTGTAACTCGGGGGCGACCTGTGCTGTAACATCTACTCACATTACCATCATCTTAGAATCGTTGCCAAAGAATGGAGATGACACTCTGGGAGACTCCAAATTCCTCGGATACTTCCAGCTGGGAACGTCCACATTCCAGTCGTCCGATAATTCTACCACGTAAAAAATCATCCAAATGCTTCCTTTGTGCCATAACAATGCGGTTATTGCACTGAAAAGCTTTTAAAGCGCTTGTGAACAATTTTACTTCTTTGCCACCATTCCTTATATACCCCTCTCTTACACTCTCGTCATTGTGACGTACTATCCGCGCCATCTGGTGGTTTCCTGTAATTTGCATATTCTTCTTCAAGATGTGTGTGATAATTCTACAGGTGAAATTTTATTTTTAGATTTCAATTTCTGCGTGATTCTGAATTATCCTTAACTTATGGGCATTAATGTATAATGAAACTCACTTGTACTTGTTCTACTTGTACAATTTAGATAAAAATTTGATTTTGATAATTGCATATAGATATTCAAATATTAAGATTCTTCAAAATTTTTCCAAAGCTCATAAAAAAAATTATTACACTATACGTGTATTTTTAAATCAAGTTTGTTCTTTTTAACCTGTGTGCATTATTATTGCTTAAAAATTTTATTTTTAAGAGAAGTTTTTGCAAAAAACAAAAGTTGGCAACAGCGAAGCACAATAACTGATTGGATGGAAACACGTGATTTCATTTATCATGTGTCTATGAAGTCACATGAGTTTATGAACTGATTGGCTGGAAACTCATTATTGTAGTTATCAAGTGACTATGACGTCATATGAATTGAGCCCCTTACATTGCGAATAAATATGACAAAACGATACACATGAAACTAATGAAACCATATTAGCTTTAAGCAGATATATTAAACAACTTTTCTTTTGTAAAATAAGGATTGCAATATATTCAAGTGTTGTCAAATTACTGTAGAAGAAACTGATCTGTCTCTGTTTTGAAATGTATTATTAAAGTTCTTGATTTTTCCTTTTTATGTACACTTCTGGCCACTCAAAATGCAACACCCTGAAAAAAGCATGCAAACCATGTGAAATTTACGTCATGCGTTGTTGGCGATAATATATGCAAATCATGAAGAGGAGACGCACATCACGGGAGACCTTAGCGCCATCCATAAGCGCTGTATAAGGGGATAACACATTGGCGATTTGAAAAACGGTAATTGTTGTAACTTTCTTTTGCGTAAGCTGTTTACCTATGACTCGTAGAAGACATAGAGCATCTTTTGACTGAGTTTCCAAATTTTAACGAGGAAAAAATAGTAGTCTATTCAGATTGTGGATTATCCTTCAGAGAAATCGGTCAACGTGTTGGACGACAACTGTGATGTGGATCTGTCATCACTGGATAAAATAGGAAACAACGGTCCGATGGGGCCGATAGAACCCACCTCGTTGCACCAATGTCCATAATGACAGGTGGATTGTGCGCATGACAGTGATGAATCGCATAGCCACATCACGAACTATAGCACATTAGATTATGTCTGTTACTCATCATTTGGTGTCCACTCGTACCACTCGAAGCCGTATGCAGCAGAGTGGAATGTCCACAAGGCATCTATTGCTTCGTTTACTCTTGACTGTGAACCACAGGCGCTTGCGCCACCAATGGTGCAATGAATGGTGGACATGGACAATGGAATAGAACAACAATGTGTTAACCTACGAGTCCAGCTTCTGCATGCAACATTACGATGGTCGGATTCGAGTTTGGAGACATCGTGGTGAAAGTCTGTTGAACTGTTGCGTTATACATCGCCACACTGGTCATGCACCCGGTATCATATTTTAGGATGGTATTGGATTTTACTATCACGCCCTTCTAGTATGCATTGCAGGTACACTTAATTGCCCGCGCAACATCTCTGAGGTGTTGGAGATTGTGGTCATCTCATACATTCATTGCTTGCCATCAGCCATATTCCACCAGAATAATGCTTGACCACACGTGGCACGCAATGCTCAAGAGTTCTTCTTTACCCCTCAGATTGAATTGCTTCTTTGGCCTGCTTGTTCAACCGATCTATCACCAATCAAAAACGTGTGATCCATGCTTGCACAACGACTGGCACGGAGTACACCACCCGCTGCTACACTAGATCAACTTTGGCAATATGTGGAAGCCACACAGACTGTTGAACCTAAGGGTACATCCAAAGCCTCTTTATTCTATGCTGAGGCGTGGGGCAGGGGTAATTGCCAACAATGGCGGCTACACTAAGTACTGATTTTGTCATCATCCACACGTCACAAGAGGCTGTAATTTTAATCGTTTGATCTTTGTACAACATGTTATCTGCTAAATAAATTTTGCTTTGATATTTCTGTTCCTTCTCGGTTTTGCCTTTTTATGTAGCTATCAGTGTATTTATTGTTAGAGAAGAAATTAGAGATTTTATACATAGCAGCTTTATTTTTTTTAATATTTCTATTTTAAAATCTGAACAAAATTTAACTAAAAAATATTCAATAACAGCCCATTCACAAATATTTCAACCAGTTAAAAATAAATAACTACCTTTATTACTTTAAAAGAGTTTGAAAGCGAATAAAAAAAATTAACCCTCTTAGAGTTCAATCATTGTTTTCAAAGTAAATTCATTTTTTTTTAATCACGAATTTCCCAAAAGACAATAATAATTAAAGTGTTATTCTGCAAAAAAATACTTTACCTAACTTCCTGATATACTCTATCTCAAATCATCTAAATTTAATTTTTCAAAATAAAAAATCTTTTCGTTGTACCACAAAGCTAATAATTTAGCATCGAAAGAGATTATTAAAAAAATAATCGCGTCAAAAATGTCACTTTACTTGCCTCTTGCGAAAGAAAAATCACTTGGTAACAAAATTAGTTGATATTAAAAACTGATAAAATGACAGAATAAAAATGAGCCACTTCTTCGAGATTAGCTTGAGACGTCACTTGCAGCCTGGTTTTCGGAAAATAAACCTCAAATTAAAAATACCGATGTAGAATATCTACCTCTTTTACGCCTGAGTAAATCTGCAGATTACTTTAAATCCGAAGTAAGTGAATTTTATATTGAAAATGCTATGTTAGGCGAGGGTAGAAAAGCTTCTGTGTGAATTGTCAAACATTTTCATCTTGTTAGAGAAAAATAATAATTTAAAAAACAGTTATTTAAATGTGTGAAATACATTTCTATATAAAAAAAAAAGAATATGTAGCATTAATAAATTTGGAACGACACTTTTTTTTTTCGTTTCAGTTTCTTAAGGTATCCGACTAGTTGCAACAACATTTTTTTTTAAAAAATGGAAATATGTGGATTTTTTTGTTGTTTTTAGATTTTTTTAGTACATTTGAAGAAAAACATACTAAAATTAAGAATAGAAAAGAAATTATTATTACTAAAATGGGAAAAAATGGACAAAAATAACATAAACGAGGCCCATTCTGTACCAAAGGTTTATAAACAAGTTTTAAATTTTTCAATTATGATGTGCTTCTATGTTATTCATTGTCGAAATGACCTTCAGGATAAGAGATATTTTAATTTTTACAAAAACTAGAGCATTTTATCTCAGTTATTATATGAAATTGCTTAAAAAATCAGTGATTATATGCACATAAGCGACTGTAAATTTTGTAATAAAACAGTGATTGATACATCTGAAAGTTAAAACACTTCTACTATTATACAGAACTTACACAAAAAATTTCAGTTAATTATTTTCAAAACTTTTTGAGCAATCGCTGTCCCCGTTTGAATTATTTTCAAAAAATCACATTTCGAGTAAAACGCGTTTTAATGTATGACATCTTGCTTAAATTAATGGCCTCTGCTTTTACTAAAACATTTGTAGTTTTTGGTCTAGTGAACGCAAAATGACAAACTTGGTATTTTTATAAAGCTAATAAGATGGCCAATAAAATAAAATCATAAGAAAATTTGTCAATATTTGGCAAAATTCACTTTAGGGTAGTCGGATACCTTAAAGGCAGTGGCACGCGCAGGAATTTTTCAAGGAGGGCAAAGGGTCCAGGATCGGAAGTCCACCGTTCTCTTATCATATGTAACCAAATATATTCCTTTGATTTTGCCGATTGCCGGGAACAACAAACAGTAACAATACATTACTGAACAAATAATTATCATTATTTAAACTAAATTCATTGGCACAACAGTCCATGAGGGCTACTGTGTCCAACTTAGTTTTCGTGACCTTGTATGCTGAGGTGCATGAGCAGAGATTCCGGTCAGGTAGTCAGTCTTACGTGAAACACCCAGTTTTTAGCTCCCAAGTAAGCTTCTTACTCATTTATCGACCCACTGAAGGGATGAAAGGCTGCTTTGACCTTCCCCAGCCCGGGGCTTGAACCCCGGACTTGTGGCGTGGAAGCGCAATACACTGCCACTCAACAACTGGGCTTAATTAGCATAAATTAATAAAATAAATTATTTAAAACAAATGCTTAATAAATTTTAACATACTATTTAAACTAAACTAAACTCAAAACCCTTGAAACAACCCTTGAGGGCCAAGGTGTACTGTACCCAACTCAGTTTTCATGACCTTGGGGACTGAAGTGCATGTGCTCCGGTCAGGTAGTCAGTCTGACGTGAAACCCCAGTGTTTAGTTCTCGAGCATTCCTCTGTCATCAATTGGCCACCTAGAAGCCCAGATTTAAGTCCTATTGAGCTTCTTTGAGGTGTTTTGGAATAAGGCGTGGAATACCATCACACAACACCAACGAACCTTACTGAATTATGGACAGTTGTAGCCACAGTATTTTGCAAGTCATTCCCGTGGAATGTTTCCAGACAAAATCAACTATAAAATGGCTGAAATATATTTAAAAAATGTCTTGCTTCTGAGAAATAGCCACCCTCACCCCTGACTGTGCTCCTTGGGAATATTTTTTCTATTCCTACTATTAGTTCACACTTTCTCTATATTTATCTTGTACCAATTTTCAATCGTTAATAAAATGCATTTTAAAGCACTCAATTGAGCTGTTTTGGATGACAAAAAATGCGGTAATTTAATTATAACTAATAAAAATTATTAGATAAAAACTAATTATTCAAAGAATTACAAATACAGCCACGTTGGCATCATTTTAAAGATTTTTTTCCTCACATTTCAAAGCTGAACAGTTGAACTGAACTTTTAAATACACGATTGTTTTGGATGACAATGCGATATTTTAATGATAATTAATAAAAATTAATTGCCACTTAATGTTTTGATTCTTTCATATGTATATACAATACAAATATTTTAGATAAATCTCATAAAACTATAATTATTGAACAAAAGAGCAGATACATTTTAATAATATTAATTACTCTTTCAAATAAAGGGCATCTAAAGTTTTAAAAAAGTAGGTGTTTTATATTTTGACCATCACCCTTTAAGCAGCATGCTATTTCTGGAAACAGGATTCTTTCTTCCCTAGGCACAATGGAGCTTTCCGGACACAACACATCTATTCTTTTATAGGGAAAATAAATACTCTCTCTTCTTCATCTTATGCTGTTATTCATCCTTATATAAAAATTTTCAGTTTTTTCTAATCTAATGTTGTAAGCTTAATTTTAGTTTAGTCCTAATTTACCTAATGTTAGTTTTAGTTTAAAAAATTCTATTTTATACATTATTTTATTTTAGCTTAGTTTTTAATTAGTTGTTAACATATATAAGAAGTGTATTTGTCGTACTTATTTTTTTCTGAACTCTAGCTGTAGCTCATTCATGACATTTGTGTAATTTTGTATGTACTATTATTTAATAAATATTATTATTATTTTAAAAAATGTAACTTACAGCAAATCTATCTGGCACAATGAACATGTCCATTATTGCGAAAAAATAAGCGGAATTTGCATTTGTAAAGAGCGTGGTGGTACATTTTTTGGACTCATATTTTGATACTAGCAATGCACATGGGAGGTACTAATTATTGTAGTATTGACTTAATTAGTTACATAGTATATGTACTTACCTGATTTGTATCAAATATCACAGGAATCACATTCATTTACACTTAAAAATACACAACATAGTCACTTCCATAAAATATCACTCAACAGACTCACAGCTGATCAAGGAATGAACTACTGCAAAAACCCATTGCTTACAATGAGCTTCTGACATTTGCTGGAAACTTGAGTAACTGCTAGGAGCTGACCTCTGCGGTGGTTCAGAGAATGTACCATCTAGTATCACTGTCTGAGGCATTCAACTAAGTGGTACTTTTTATGTACCACCACAGAATAAACGAATAAGAGCTAGTGATATAACATATGTGCCATCATCTTCATTTTAAGCGAAATAGTGGTTTGCTTTTCCCTTGAGCTCTTTGCCTTTGAGCTCGCAAAAAAAATCTTCTAAAATATTTTTAAAAAAAAAATGCGAACCAAACTCACTGATTTTTACTTACACAGCGATGAACTCGTCGCCGAATTCCAAAGCCAACTGATGAGAGATGAGATTTTTGTGTGTGAGGTTTGAAGAGGTGGGGAGGGTGAAAGTAGCTCAGTTGGATAAAATTGGCTCGCGTCACAGGTTATTTCGAGTATATTTCAAAGCCTCCTTTCTACAAAACATGTGAAACCACCTCTCTTTCATTTCACACTTCTCTTAAATCTAGCATACGCAGCTGGTGTTTTTAGTATTTTTTTCATTTTCAGTAGATAAATCTTTCCATGTTAAACAATTTTCGTTTCATGTTAAGAGAAAATAATACATAAAATACATAGTAGTTTGTCTGGATCGTTGTATATTTCATGTTAACCAATATTTCATCTTAAATTTTTTCACGTTAAACGTACTTCACTCTATAGTTTTTAGATAACTTTAAAATAGTATGGCGGTTGAATTTTTATGTATGACATTAATCATAGCTCAAACTTGTATTCTGTTCATTAAATTTTGTATGGGATGAAAGATATAAAAGAAGGAAAGTAACAATAATAGACTGGTAAGCTTGTACAAAGAATTAAAATTAAATTGGGTTTAAAAAATGATATTTTACTTCTATGACTACCACATAATCATGCTCATACAGACAAAGTAAATATTCACCATTATCATCAAAAACAAAATTAAAAAAAACAAAATAACATTTTTTTTAATTATTTAAATAATGCCCTATGAGTAAAAGATGATTTCTTTTTGCACAAAGATTTTGAAATATGATTTGGGTGATGACTTTGAGAATCATAAAATTTAAGTCTCTTGGTGACTTAATAAATATATTATATGATAAAGCAATGCACATTTATCCTAATTTAGACTTCGAAAGAGACTTTTTTGATTTAAACAGAAAAAATACTTACCGAATTAAGTAAATAAACAGGGAATGCGCCTCATGTAATTTAACTATTTGTGATGTAATATCACATATCTGCACCATATATACACAGTTGACCATTGTGTGTGACCTTCAAATCATTCCATTAAAAACAGGAAACATCTCCCATCTTCCAATGATTGCTCTTTGGTGGAATCAAGACTCCTCAAATCTGTGACTCGTTTTGATTCGCTCGCAGGTCGTAACCGCTCGACTAAAGTAGCATCACAGAGAGCGAATAAGAATTAGAGTAAACATCGTAATAACCCGACGCGACAGGACTTATGAAGGGTCCTGGAACTGGATATGACACATCCGATTTGTAAACGGATTATTTTGTGCATTTATACAAGGCTTGTGGTTTTTATTTTTATATGACCTTAAATATTGATCTCTTTTCTGGATACATAACCAAAACTCTATACGAAAGTCCATATAGCTATTGAAGAAATGCAATTTTTTTAAATGCTAACAAAATCTCAGTATGTTACTAAATAAATTAAGTTTCCACTAACAATAATATTATGCAAGGCGATTTATAAAGAATACAATTTCAATTGACTGTAAATCAAGAACAATGTAAGATATTGTATGTTATTTGTAACAGAAATTTATGGAATTATTTTTAAGCTTTGCTAGAGACAGTCACAAATGTTCTATGTATGAATCCTTAAGGCCTTATCACACGTATAGGTATTTAAAGCGATTTTCCTTAAAAGCCATCATTCCGACCAATTTCTACCAAGTTACCATAGCAACGGCTCCAAACAACTTTTTACCCAGTGAGGTGAAAAAATTGCTCCAAATAAAAATTGCTTGAAATTCCAGCTAATGGGATTCTTCGCGTCATAAACAAGATGACGGCAAAGATGGTAGCTTCGGCTTCGTCAAACGCATCAGAAAAAGGGTATAACATTTTAATGGCGTATAATATTTTAAACAGAATGGTGCTCCATTTCTGGTAACGACCGTCAACAAAAGCGGAATAAAAGAAATAATATTAAATGTTCATTTTCCGAAGCAGAAAAATAGGCGAGTAATTTTTTTAATGTGAAGATAAGATGTGGCTGACGTCAGAGCGTACTGTTTTGTTCAAGACAACACTTCACCCTCACATATTCTTGAAAAATAGTCCTAAACATACGGGATCTACTCACTCGCCATTATACTTTTATTCAGCACACTAATTATCAACTGACACAATTCAAGTATTCAAATAAGATGAGATATTCCAATAAAGAGCAGAAGGGATTTAACTAAGAGAGACGCGAATTCTGTGAGAAGATTTCTATTAAATTGATCCTCCTTTTATGGATCAATCCACTATACTAATATTTGATTTAGAATTTAGCTATGGTGACCAATCGTCACTTAAATATCTTCAACTATTTAATGCCAGAAACTCGCTATCAATGTTTACAAATACCTGATCGGTAGATATCTTTTCTTAGCGTCAGCTTCTCAATATTTCAATCTCCAGGCAACTCCGTCTATTCATCAATTCTCCTCTATACAACAAGAAAACCTATACTATATATAATTGACATAATCTGCATATCACGGTTTCTTCTTTCAAAAGGGTTGGTTGTGAATGATACCCCAAAGATTTCCCAAGAGGATTTGTGGAAGGATAAGTATAGATCCTTCAGAAACTGTTGTTTTAAATATGCGTGTGTGATAAGGAATTTAGTCACACGACAAACTTCAAACTGGTAATCCATTTCCACCCAAACACGTGTTAAGGTATTTAAATCAAGTCCATCGATCGTGGTTGGGACATCTTGCTTCAGGTCTGCTGGAAGAAGCAGGAAGTGAAGAAATGGATATCTTGTCATTTATGTACCCCCACAGAAAGAAAGCACAAGGTGTTTCAAGAAGTCAGGAATTCTGGGTGATCATTGGTTAAGTGGCATGTTGTAGTCCGCGGCTTGTTAAATCTATCGGTGAGGAAGACGCTCATCGAGGTAATTCCGCATATTGGCCGGCCAGTGTGGTGGTGCACCATCCAATTGGAGAATAAAGTTGTCAATGCCATCCTGAAGCTGTAGAAGAATTAACATATCTAAAAAAGTAGCTCCATTATAATTTGCTTAAAAACACAAAAAGTTTCTTTCATTGCAGACGTCGTCATTTCGACAGACATGACGCCTACATCACTTCCGTTAGGGGTGAGACACAATCCTTAAGAGTAACCATACGGTTCGCTGAGGTGCTACGTGTCTTTGATAAACTCTTTTACAACATATAAAAGTGTATGCTTTTTATGAATCGTCCCGCATACGCTGCAAGTTTGATTTAAACCATTTAATGCATAAGTTCCAAATCAATATAAGAGGGTGGACGACTATATAGAGATTTTGGACTATTTTGTAATTTTGTCATCTGTAGTTGTAGTGTGAGGGAGGGGGAATATTGCTTTTTTTTCAATTATAAAATGTTATTGCAAGCAAAAACACTTTGATCTGTATTTGATGATGGCAGGAAAAAATATTTTAACTGACAGAATTTTATCAATCAACACCTTTATTTTATGTTCATTACTTTGATCCTTAACATCGATATCTGATTTTTTAAAATGTGATAGATTTTAAACTCTTATCAGAAGAAGCTTCCCCCAAAAATTCCTTATTCGTTCTTTTTCGTATACCATCAGGTGCCACTAAAACCTACCCGGGATCATGAGCAAGAAATTCACATTCAAGATAATATATGTAAAGAAAAAGCATTTTAAAATCAGTTATTACATTATGATAAAAGTTGCTAGAAATTACTAAAAAGCGAGACTGTCTAGTGGTGACTTTATTTTTTAAGTGTTTGCCCAAGAGGCCATACATATGAATTCATAATTATTCTTTTCGAATTTTTATTTTGACTCGTGGAACACCTAGGCTAAATAGGACACAGTTTGAAGGTCTCTAAGATAACTTGACCCACATGAACAATTGATATATGTACTTATAAGTTTATCAACACCGGCTGGGTGGTGTAGTTGGTTTGTCGTTGGCCTTATAAGTGAAGGTTGAGGGTTTGACCCTGGATCATGATAATTGGATTATCATGAAGCAGAAAATCGACAGCATCCATGTCGCATGATGATGCACTATGTTAAAGATGTATAGCGATATCTACATAAGTCAGTAACAGCCTCCGAACAGGATTGATCACATTTGTCTAGTGGTCATGTTATGTGGCTTTAGTACCGAGCGTCGCATGTTCTATCCTCCAGATATTAGCTTCCACATTGGTGACTCGGACGTTATCTAACCTTCTGATATGTTGTGGTACCATCTACCCACAAAAAGAGCAATCGAAAGTCGCCAGATACACTTGACGCAGCAGCAAATGTCGTCAGATACACTTGACACAGCAACCAATGTCGTCAGATACACTTGACACAGCAACCAATGTCGTCAGACTTCTTGACGCAACAACTCACTCGCTACACACGCTCGCCATAAAAATATCTTGTTCGTTCGCCTATCCACCGACTCATTGGTGGAGGAGTACTGTAGTTGTATCTACGTAAGCCAGTAACACTTTTCTATTGAGGTCATGTTTCGCGGCTTCGGTACTGAGCGTCGCGAGTTCTATTCTCCTGATATAAACTTCCACAGATCCCTTGAGTGCCTGTTTGGCTTAGGTACCCTCGGCAAAATTAAATTTCCAGTACAATGTCGCATCGTCAGAGTTCAGGTGCCTTCCTCTGGGGAGGAAACTGGGCGTCATAATTACTTTGCGGATATTTGAATCCACATATATGGTGTGGAACTAAAAAGTAATATCAATTCCCATGGAATGTGAAAAAGGTCTGCAATGGTAAACCCAGTCCGCAGAACCATTGGAAATAAAAATAATAAGTTTATGATTCTATTGATTCTTTCTGTAGATATCACTAATAAAAGATAACAGACAAATTGTGAAATGAGATTTCATATAATCATTTCAGTGAACGAAAAGTACTTCAAGGTAAAATTTCTAATATTCGAACTGTGCGTGGTTAGCGAACTTTAATTTGTTGGATAAAGTTTTTTTATTAAAAAGTACAAATGAAAAGGATGAAAAGTTTTTTTAAAAAAAAACAACATTACCGTTTATCGATATTCTATCACCGAACTCCAATTCACTCTAGATGGCGTCTTATTTTCACTTCGCCTTTATTCCAAGCTGAGTAACTCACACGTCATATAGATGTGTTCTGTTTTATTACGTATGGGTTCGAGGTTTACTTTGGCTTCCATTTTTTTCTTTTTTTTCCCACATAGTTCCGGGTTCTTTTGATTAAATTTTCACAGGGTTGTTATTGCTTTCAGAAAGGACTAAGTGTTTCCGTCGCAAAATTTTCCTCTTTAATTTAATTAGACAGAGTAAGTGTTTTTAGAAGAATCGATTGCACGCATTAATTAAATTTTCTTGCAGTCATATTTTTTTTTAATTCTCTCTCCGACTCATTTTCCCGCGCTTTTACCCGGACATATCATAATAATTTCGTTTGTCGGCTTTTTATGAATTTCTCGTGCAGTAGGTGGGGTGTGGGTGAAAAAATGTCGGGCTGGTAATAATAACATTCTAAATTCTGTAATTAAAGTAAGGATCTGCTGCTTTTTGAAGAAGCAATTAGAATTAAGATATTCGGTCGCGCTTTGCTCGGTGTGTGTGTGTATGTGCATGAAATTTAAACTGGGAGAAGGGAAAAGTTCTAAAAAAAGTGCTGTGCTTTGTGTTATTAAAAAATTCTAAGTAGATTTAAGCAGTGACACCTGTGTGGTAAAATTTATCTTAATGTATCAAGTTGCAGTTTAGAACGTAGTGCAAATTAAATGTCCAATTACGGCGTAATTTTTTTTAGGAAAGAGATTCGGTTCTCGTGTATAAAAATTCACGTTTAACTTAAAATGTATGATGTATATATATATGTTCACTTCGTGTTTTCGTTCCTTATTTAAATTTACTTTTTCATAAGATGTGAATTGTATCGCGACAGGTACGTTTCAAAGTACCTTAATTGGTATAATTGAAAAGGATGCTACTTCAGTTCTTTATTCCGACATTTTTGGTGATCATTTTAAAACTTCCACACATTTTGATCTTGAGTGTTTAAATTTTTTTTAAGAAATAATAGTTGTTTACATTCTAAAAAGTAAATTAAAATTATTGAATTCACCTCATTTTGGAAAAATACTCCACTTATAATTTTAAAAATAAAAAGTAGAAAAGGAAAAAGAAAAAAAAAAGGAATGTATATATAAAGCTTTGCAAAGAACAGTTTTAGTGTTTAAGGTGACTAACTACGTTTGGAACCGTTATTTTGAAAAACAGTATAAATGAATAAGTTTTGGGTATTTAGAGTCAGTTGAAATAGAATATACGTATAACATTGTTTTAAGAATATTATTATATGAAAAAATTATTTGAATGCAATTTTTAGTAACAAATGAGGAAAGAATGACATATTTTCAAAAAATTCTCCTTCTTTTAAAAATGCTTCTATAATAATAACATTTTTCTTATATGTAGTTAGGACTTCCACACAGAGGCTGAACTAAGCTTTTAGAAAAATTCACATTATTTTCAAAGTTACGATCAATTAAAATAATAAACGAGTTCTTTTTAATACGCTTTTATAAGTTTCACTTGCATGTAACGGAATCTTAGAACTCGATTTTTAACCACTCATTAACACGCTTTTATAAGTTTCACTTGCTTGTAACGGAATCTTAGAACTCGATTTTTACCCACTTAAAAAGATCGGATTCATTCGAAATTTCGCACACTTGTCAAGGACCGATGACAATACAATAATTTCATAATTTTGTTCCATTGTCCTTTTCAGGATCGTCAGGAAGTAGGATAATCAGATTTGGAGACAATTTCATAAACCATTTCCAAATTTGGCGACTTATTGCATATATCATTTTTAAATTTGGCGACTAGTTCCATATACCATTTTCAGATATGGCAACTAATTTCATACATCATTTCCAGATTTGGCGACTAATTTCAGATTTAGCGACTAAAAGAATCAGTTGTAACCCTAAAGCAAGTGTTTTGAATTTAAAGCTAATTATATGTACGTATAAAATACACTTGCTGTGTTAATAGAAATAACACAAACAAAAAAAAGTGTTCTGTATCTGAAATAGTGGAGGGTGGGTATGTGTTATCCATTTCTTACCATAATATAAACATTTTTCTGAAAATGAAAATTTAAAAAATGCTCGGCACGTGAAAAAAATAATTTATGTTCTAACTGCTAAATATTTTTATTTTTGTAAAGCAATACGCTTGGAAGTGATGATACGAATTAACATTATAGCAATACGTTTAAAAAGTGAAAAAAACGTTTGACACTTAATATTGCCATGTTTTTATTAATTCGCTTTCTTTAATGTGTGTCCGGGTGGAATTTTGTAATTGATTTTAAGCTGTGTGACTTTCCGATGAGCTAGAGACTTGAAATTTGGACGATAGCTCAGAAGTGGATGACAATGCATGAAAATGTGAAAAAAGAAAACAAAAACGAAAAGGAGGAATTTTATAATTTTTAGTCCGTAAGAAAAACACGGTACATTAAATTTTTTTTTAATTCGAACTTTTTCTTCTTCACACACTTTTATTTGTTTGACCTGTTCAAGTGACGGAATCTAATATAACAATACGGGACTCATCCGAGGCCTCGTAAACGGAGAGAATAAATACACTTCAGACCCGTTAATTAATATCCATTGAAGAGCAAGACTAATTCCACAGCCACGTAATTCCAGCTTCAAATATCAAACGCAAGGATAAATTTAACAATAAATAAATGATAGTTTAAAAAACTAAGCAACACGCTTTTATTGTAGTTCGAACTAAAAAATGAAAAATAAATTATAGTTTGAAAAAAACTAAAAAACACGCTTTTATACTGAATCGAACTAAAAAGTAAAAAAATAATTCTTAATAAAGAATAAAATGATTAACGTGAAAATGAATGTCATTGGGGTAAAAGCGTGGGGTGTTCTATAAATGTATCAATTGTTATAATTTCTAACTTCTATTCCGAAAAGCTGAATTAGTGTAAAAATGTAGTACAAAGCACCCCACGCTTTTATCCCAATGACATTCATTTTCACGTTAATCATTTTATTCTTTATTAAGAATTATTTTTTTACTTTTTAGTTCGATTCAGTATAAAAGCGTGTTTTTTAGTTTTTTTCAAACTATAATTTATTGTGTTAAAATTTCTCTGATCTGATTTAAAGAAATATGAATAAATCCACTTCTCATTTAAATATTTCAGAAATTTTAGTTCGACACTGGTATAGAAGCCATAGGCAAAATATTTTTATTATAGAAACATTTTTCATGAAACAAAAAAAATTTTGAAAATATGCTCTTTTTTTTTGTTTAGAAATTGCATTTAAATAAGTGTTTTTTGTAATATTGTTGCGTAAGACAATTTGTATCAATTTTCTTTCTCAAAAAAATTATCCAATTACACGCTTTTTCAGAATCAAGGTTTTGAACGCTGTTAACCACCTTAAGTTATCAATAAATTTATTATTTTAGTAATCAACACATCTATATGGCTTCTAAGAATCTCATTTTTGAGAAATAATTATGATAAGTAAATTTTAATTTAAATAAAGCGTGAAAAAATATTTTTTTTATACAGCAAACGATCTAATTTCTATTTTTATCCTCCTCTTATTCATGGCAACCCGTTACGAATATGTTTTCTAGGTCAGGTTTCTCAATTGTCGAATTCAGCAATAAATTTACGCCAAATCAACTGTCTGGCGAAAATTTTATGTGGAAAAAAATCGTTTGAATTAAAAATACGCCAAGGAGAATGCCAAATGATAAATAAATAGTTCTGGAGATAAATATTACAACCTCATAACTGACAATAATTTGATTATATTTCAATTGTTTAATAAATTCCTGATTATGTTTAAACTACTATAATACATTATTCAATTGATAAAATATTATTTTATTTTTTTGCGAGCTTTACTTTTTGATCCAATGTGAATTATAAGAGAAATTTATCAGTGTTTAAAAACATTTTTTTTTAAAGTTAAGCCTATTATTGGTGGAAGCTGACATTTGATAAATGATGAGGATTAATGATTTAAACCCATCAAACGCTCCTTTGTGACTAATTTATTATAAACTTGTTTATAATTTTCGTAAACCTATTTCAGAGACAAATATTTTCAAGGATATGTGTAATTTTTAAATATGTATAAGTACGAACTATGCTTTAGCATAAATGCAACATGTCTGTGTTTTGTCTTTGATAACATTAATGAAGGCTTAGATTTAACATACCCGTAAAGCTCATGTGTATTGATTGATTGTTTGTTCATTAACGTCACTCTTAAAAACAACATGAGGGCTATTGACAAACCTCGTAATTCTAGGCTACATTCAAGTGTCGAGGACAAAACTTGAACCGGTATTCCACACCTCAAATTTCCATACCACGCAGCTTGAAGACTTTATATCTTAAGAGAATCAATTTTCATTCTCTCCACTACACAAAGGAGAATGAAAACTCAAGCTTCCGATGAGCTTTTATGCTTGAAATGAAATTTTCTCCAACGGTGTTAAAACTTGCTGTTTTTTGCTCAGCTATAGATTTACGTTTCTGACGAATAATTCCTCATAAAAAGTGATGCACCCTTGTTTATTCCTATCTGACTATTTTCTTTTCCATATATAATGAAAAATTATCGCTCTCAGAAATAATGCATTGTTCATTTTTACGCCTGAACATAAAATTGAATATATAGTTCTTTTTTGTATGTGTCAAAATTAAAGTTTTGTCTATTTTGGACACTAAAGCCCTTACAAGAAGTACAGCAATAGTGATTTTCGGTAAATCAGTGAGAATTCCTTAAATAATACTATAAAATTGGTGTCTTTCTTGTAAGAGAATTTAAAGAGAAATGTGTTTACTATAATTTTCAAAATTAAATACAAGAGTGACATAAGGACAGCAATGACAAGTAATAAATAAACATCAATTATATTGTACATTAATCTGTGGTACATGTATGCTTGGAAGTATACGAAGGTTTTACAGGGATGCATAAAAGCTAAGAAAATATACGAAGAACAGTGATTATAATACAGTATCATATTATTCAGTAATATAGAATGTATTACAATTTATGAACAACTTATCTTAAGGATGCATTAAATTTTTATTGCAAGCCAATAAGCTCGGGGACAGAAAAGTTTGAAAACAACTGTTCATTATTTTAAAAATAAAGAAAACGAGTTTTTTTATGGATTTAGTGAATATTTTAACGCAATATATGTTGCTTGCTTTTCTCTTTACGCTTGTTTTGCACATTGGATACTTTTCCGTTGAATTTTTACCATTTAGTGCGGTTTTTTGGCATATTTTTCACGGTGCCAGTTTAACTTGGCTTAAGATGATACAAGAAAAAAATTTAAAAATTTCCTCAACATTAATTTAAAAAAACATATCTTGAAAAAAGTAAAACAAAGAAAATGAAATTAGAAGGAAATTTTTCAATATCTAAATAAAAATTTCAGGCAATAAATAAACCAAATGTGTCTGAGTGGTGCGGGAAATGCGTGGTACGATTGTAATTTAAAAATACTTATATTTGGACTTGTTGTTTTTTTTTTCAATTTTCTCTCTATATTTATATATATGTTTATCTTGTTAAAATTTTCAATCGTTAATAAAATGCCTTTTAAAGCACTCAATTCAACTGAATTTTTATGCACACGATTATTTTAGATGACGATACAGTAATTTAATTATAATTAACATAAATTAATTGATTAAAACCAATTATCCCAAGAATTTAAATCACAATCACGTTGGCATCATTTTGGCGACTTGTGTCAAAACTTGAAAAAAAAAGTTTTTTTCTCACATTTTTTAAAGCGTTTACTTGAGCTGAAATTTTCTATACACTATTGTTTTGGGTAACAATACGATAAATTTAATTATAAATAATTCAAATAAATTGACTGAAATTAGTTGTTTAAAGAATTACAGATATAGCCACTTTAACTTCATTTTTTTAGCGATTTGGGTCAAAACTTTAAAAGATTTTTTTTTCACGTTTCAAAGCATTCAGTTGAACTGAAATTTTATATACACGATTATTTTCGATGACCATACGATTGCTTTAATGATAATTAATAAAAATTAATTGCCACTTAATGCTATGATTCTGTCATATTATATACATATTTATATTAATTGTAACTATTTAATGATAAGTAACTAAAATAATTTTTTTGTTGATCTAAGTATGAATTAACTTAAACTTTTTGAAAAATGAATGAGTAAATAGTAACAAACAAAAATATTTCATTGTCCAACACCATATATAGATAGAAAAATGGAAAATTGCAAGAAAAATCGCTTTCTATTTTGCCACTTAATATTGTGATTCTGTCATATGTATATACATATTTATATTAATTGTAACTATTTAATAAAAAGTAACTAAAATATTTTTTTTTACCTAAATAGGAATTGATTTAAAAAGAAACATTTTATGTTACTTGTTAGAGCTGTATATAACAAATGCGATCACTTTTATAAAAATAAAAAATTTGTATCAGGAAAAGTAAAAATGAAATACTATTTCCTGAAACTCTTTGATTTAAAGCATAAAGGAAACGAGAAAAAAAAAGTAACTCAAAAATAAACTTTGCTATTTATTCAATTCACAGCTTACATACCATTTTATTATGGATTTTATATATATCATATAATTTAACTTAATCAACGTAGTTTAAAATATTTACATAGCTGTACACTATTGCGAATCAGGTAGAATCTTTCAGCGAGAATTTATGATTTTAATCAGTTTTAGAACAAATACTTTAAGAAATACTGTACTATTCGGCGTAAAACGCGCAATTTTAACTCAAAAAATGCGATCGTAATTTATGGATTCGCGTAGTACATCGGGTATAAAAATGATAGCTCTAAGAATTGAAAAAAAAAACAGAGAGATTTTTTAGAAGTACACTTTTTTCTCAAAATCCTTCCCTTGGAAAGCTACCTAGAGTAAGTTACACATGTACATTTCAGATTTGTTTGTAAAAAAGGGGGGCGTTATACATACGGCGAATATACCTATACCTTAAAAAATGTAGTTTTTGAAAGTGTATACGTGTTATAAGCAGGAAAAGGGATAAATAATCAATAATAATAATGAAGACTAAATCAATAATTATAAAACGATAAATACTATTTAATAATTTTCAAAGATGGTGGTTATGACACAATACGACGAAATTCAAACTATCTTATCCCTCTTACACAATAGCGACCCAACTGTTTATCTGCCAATACCTCACTTAAGCCATATTTAGCCCGAGGCTTCACAGTCGTCATTTCCATATCAGTTGACAGTTGAGCCTGTACGGCCAACTTCCCGCTCACACTTCTCTGGAAATGTGGGTTATTCCTAGAGGCAACTCTTAGGGATCAGGGCCAATTTAAATCCACCTCGCACGAATAAACATAAATTGGGAAGTGTTAGAAACACGTGCTGCTCTTTGTGTAATTATTACAGAAGATCTGTGTGAGAAGTAGGAATGGTTGTGTTGAATTTTAATTAGAGATTGTGATTGGTTGATTGGTTGTGTTGCAGTGCTAATCAATTATGTGTAGTACTCGGAAAAAAGTATTCTTGACCTTTTACAAAAATATGCTTTATTTTAAAATTATTTTTGATGAATTAGCTGTATAAATAAACATACATAAAGTTATTCTAGTTTTGAAAAAATCTACACAGAATCACATTGTGGGAGTATAAAAAATAATAAATCTAAACAAATACAAATAATAAAACTGAGAAAATGCAAAAAAGAACATTTAGAAACATACAGAAACAATTCAAGTTTTATTTACATACTTTACAGGTGTTCTGTGTGAGAAACCTAGGTTACACGGCATGCATCAACCGGGACGTATTAAGACTTTCTGACGCCCTGGGCCCTTATGCAAAAGTAGGCCCCACCTGTGCCCCTCAAAAGTACACATCATACATTGTCAAATACTATTATAAACAGTAAACTAGGGCTTCTAGAACTTTCAACATTTGCGACCTAATATTCGATCATAATTTTCATCATCCCGCCCCTCCATACAATAACAATGCATTGAATTCAATAATACTATACTTTGACGCTAAACCTACAATATGACTTTAACTTCTTAAGTGCCACCAGTGTATTTTTAAGTCTCTCTCAGTCAAAGCGTTAACTGCCCCAGGTGTATATAAACGTATCTTTCACCCAAAGTGTTAATTTCCCTGGACGTATATATACGTCTTTCCAAAGTACGATGCTTTCTGTGCACTGCTATCCATAAAATTATTCCGAAGGCAATAAAACTGCAATAAAAGGACCTTGGAGGTATTTCCGAAGGATTTATTTATTTCCTAGAAGGTCTTACATTTATATGTTTATTCCTTTTCATCTTCCCTAATACATCTCATACACGTGCCTAGGTGGAAAACGGTGGCCTTAGGGAGAGAATCGCGTAACTTTTAATAGGCAGTTAAGGGATTAATTATAAACTGTACAAAGTATCAAGATAAGTGTTAATTTTTGTAAATATTTTATGTATGCAAGCCCATGGGGTCACTGGTAATTATTAAACTTGTTCTTAACTTAGTATTGTTAAATAATTACAAAATAAATTGTGCAGTACTGATGCATTTATAAGTATAATTACATCAGTGCAATTGTGTATTTTACATTTATTATGTCAGAATGTATTTTGTTTGTTTACTTTCAGTAAATTAATACCTTTTTAAAATAATCTTTTGTTTTCGACTTTGCAATATGCTCGCGCCAACTCGTCAAGTTATCTCACCCCTAGGGGGGCACAGTTTGAGAAACGCTGCGGTAAACCATAACAAATAAATGTATGTGACTTCCAATCCCACAAACTTAGGCATAAACCGGCTCTATTAACGGCAGCCTTTCGACTATATGATTGCGTATAGTGAAAGGCCTAGTCTTAGACATGAACGACGATCACAACATAACAGTGCAGTGTTGGCAGTTGCCATATAGAATTCGAAATACTGTTATAAACGGTAAACCGTAACAAATAAATGTATGTGACTCACAGTCCCACAAACCTAGGCATAAACCGGCTCTATTGACGGCAGCCTTTCGACTGAATGATTGTGTATGGTGGAAAGCCTAGGCCTATACATGGATGATGGTCATCACATAACAGTGTTGTGTTTCTAGTTGGCATATAGAATTCGAAATTCCCAGTTTTTCAGAGAATATGTACGGGAATAACATTTGATCATCAAAGTTATTCGGATCTTAGATCTTATTGAGGCAGAGTCGAGAGCTAGACGAGATCCCCATCAAAGCCGAGACCCTGGGCCTAGGCCTAGTTGGCCTATGACTTAAGACATCTCTGTACATCAATACTATAATCCAGCTCCTTCAAAACTCTACACAACTTGTGGTATTATCAACAGAACGTGTTTTCACACATTTCATACAGTTCTACAGGGTACGAAAACTTCATCTTATGTAAAAGTTAGGGCCGATTTTTAACCTTTCCGTCACCCTAGACACTTCAAATTGTTACACCACCACACATTCTTCTATAATGAATTCTTTTTCAAAATGTTGCATAGCAGATGCTTTGAATGGCACGGAAGAAGACACTGTGTGGGAAAAGGAGACGCCGGTACCGATTCCGAAGACTTCTGTGACAATTGGAGTGACAAATGATTTTCGAAACATGATACTGGCGGTTAGATTAACTGTAAGTTCATGTATGTATTTGAAAGTTTTTAATACTGGTAAAACAAATTAATTGTTAACTTCTTATTATTTCTCATTCAAAATTTTTTTCTTTAATTTCTGAAGTATTGGATATTAATGTGAACTTTTTTCAACATTTTCAGTTTTTTAATTTGTGCTTTTTTTTTTCATACACCATAACATAATTGTTTAAATAATGCACAAAACACAAATTTTGTCCAGTGTCTTTTCTAATTTCATGTTCGTGGCATTTAAGGATTCCAGAAAACTTTTTCGAGAATTCTAAAAAAACTTTTATCTGAAACCAAATGTTGCATTTTTAAAGGGATCAAAACATAACTGAATTTCCCATAAGTGCTAATCAGGCTAATATGGTGAAAATGCAAATAACATTCAAATTTTTACGTTCGAGCACGAAAAAAGAACAATAAACACCAAAAACTAAAACTTTTCTTATTCAGGAAACACAAGACATTCTAAATTTTAATTACAAATGCACACAGCGATGATGTAAAACAATCTTACGTCATTTTTTTATCAGAAAAAAAGAAAAATAAGATTAAAAAAATGTTTTATGAAGTAATTTTCTCTTTTACAAAAAGATCGTCTGAAGTAAAACTTCAGGCATATTTTCCCGCCAAAGTAAGTTTTATTCTTCTTTTTGTTTTACTTATACATCTGGATGAAAAATAATTATCTTTCGACATCACGAAAAAAAAAAGAAATGGAGTATTTTATTTTTATTTATTTTTGCATGTGACAACGCAAGTCAAAATATTTTCTTACATCTAATTGCAGAGCGAAGGAGAAAACACGACGTTCTTTTTTTTTCTTTCAGTAGAGAGACCAAAAGACTTATTCGCTCATTATTGAGAAAAAGATGGAGCTTGTTCTCAGTGAAACTGTTGTTTTATGTTGCCTTTTTTTTCTTTCTCTTCCCAACCAAAGTTCTGTTGAACATAATAAATAAGAAGAAAGCGTCTTGAGTCACACTGTCATAAATAAAGTTTTCGGGTATTCCAAAGTTTTGTTCATTTCTCGTTTAAAAAAAAGAATTATTTTTGATAGATTGAAACCGATTTAAGGGAGTAATTTGAAACCTAATTCGAACACAAGTGCAAAAAAATTACTCTTTGTTTTAAATTGATGCGATGTCTATTTAACTGGATTTTTTTTAAATTTGTTGTCTAAATAAATTTGTCTTGGATCTTATTATTTTTAATCCTTTCTTAATTAGATAGAGTCTTCTACGTACACATTCTTATACATTTATGAAATGCAAAACTTTAGAATTAGAATTCGTTTATAATTTACTTCAATTTATGCCTCACCAATTTTAATATTGTCCGTGATTTTCAGTTTTTTATTCCTGCGCTAAAATATTTTTTCATAAGTATTTAGTCACTAGCTCTACTAAGAGCTATGTCTGTCAGGGACATTTTTAACATTGAGCAGACTTGAACCATCTCAAATACCTTTCCTAAACTTCCATGCCATATTTTAGGAATTGTCTTGAAAAAATGTCACTTTTAAATTCATTCACAGAAAAAAAACAAGGAAATTAAAAGTAGCATTTTGTTACAATTGAAACAAAAATGTTTTGACCAGTTTAATGTAATGTAGGTGTCCCAGTATTATTAAGACAAACTTTAAAAGGGAGCAGGGATATCACAAGGATTCAGATTTTGCATATCAAATCAAAGTCGGAAACGTCACGAGAAAGTAGTATGACAGGAATAAGAAACGAAGAGGCACAAAATTGAGATCATCTGAAGTATTTATTAGTCAAAGCTGGGAGTTCGAATCACTCGTGCCCCAGCCTTACTATGCCTATTACCTCGTAATGATCCATATTCACCCAAATTGGGGATGAAAATCAGAAAACATCCAGCGGTCCGGTGCATTTCTCTGTGAGTACCTTTTGCAATGCAATATATCTTTGTGATGGTCATGCATTTCTTTCTGGCAATCCGTAAATCAGGTGCTTATATACCAGTTCGGTGTTCTTTAAACTTTCCATACTCCTCTGCTAGCGATGACAGCTGAAATGAGTGCAGTAA
Organism: Trichonephila clavata; assembly: GCA_019973975.1. Taxonomy (NCBI): domain Eukaryota; kingdom Metazoa; phylum Arthropoda; class Arachnida; order Araneae; family Nephilidae; genus Trichonephila; species Trichonephila clavata. The sequence continues at coordinate 37,956 of BMAO01025453.1, forward strand.
TGCAGGTCTGTTTCTTCAAATATTCTTGGGCAAAACGCTACCTAGCGCCGAAGGAAAACGTTTCTAACCATGAGTTTCTATGTAAATCTGAATCCTTGTGACTTCCCCATAAAGTTTGTACCTATAATCCTGGTCCAACCTGTATGTAAAATAAGTCGCCAAGGTTACCTTATTTTGTATGCATTATTGAAAGAGTAATTTCCTTTGCCACACAAACAACTTTTCTGGTCACAGCACTCTTTTGACACTGGAGCAGACAAAGGTCTAAGTTCATTTGACAATATTAATAATTAATTTAGCATGTCAGAATATCACCTCTCTTTTGTAATAAAATATTGAATATGGAATGCGTGCGTGTGCTTAAGGCTTCCGACTAGATTGAAAAAAGTGCTTTTTAGGTGTTTGATGTTTGGTAATGTTTGGGCTTTAGGGGGGGGGGATATAATTATTGAGGGAGAAGGAGTAACACATAAAACTAGAGAGTTTTTTAAGTTGTTTTTATAGCATTTACTTTATCTAACTGAAAAAAAATATTTTTTAATGCGTTCTTTGAAAAATAAAACTTTTACGATAATTTGCGCACGAAAAACGGGATATATCTCCAAAACAATCCAATCAAATTTGATGAAATTTGTAACATATATGTTATGGGCCCTTCTGAGTGTAAAAACCGCAGGTTTTAAGACACCTACATTTCATCACATTTTACAACCATTTTTAGCTTAAAACATGCAGTAATTTTGATGAAAAATCATTATCATCAAATTTAAATGCTAATAAAATATTTATTTCTTAAAATATTTTTTATCCTGCGGTTTGTGACACTTCAGAGAAATCAAGAAATATATTAATGAAATTAAAATTGCATAATTTGCAATTTATTTTTATTTATGGCGTTTTTCTTAACTTTATAAATATTGCTAAAATTTCCTAAAAGTAATTTTTTTTCATAAACAAAGGGTGATACATGATATTTATTTAATAATTCTGACTTTTTAAGCCTATTTATGTTTTTTAAACAATAAATTTATTCTGAAAATGAATTATTAAAAAATTGGTCTCCGAACCTAGTCGGATACTTTAAATAATTCTCTATTTTGTAAAACACATCAAAATAAATAAGTGAAAAGTCGAAGTGTTGCAGTAAATTCCAGTTCTATGAATGTCAGTAAGATATCAACTATTGAAATTCCAGAGCTAAACATAAATTAATTTGCTGCCAGATTTATACAGAGATTTATACACACCCTTTAACCTGAAAATACTTACGAACGAAGAGATTAGCAGCTATGTAAGGTATTTCACGGTATGTTAAAGCAAGTACACCCGACCTAATGCAAACGACAGCAGCGCCCCTAGAGACGAAATTTGGAAGATAGTCATTGCAAATCGAAAACAAAAAGAGATAGAACAAAATTTCTTGTTAGAAAATGTTAGAACATCAATTAATTAAAGAAAAGTGAAATTTGGCTCTCACGGATTGGATAAATTGTCACCTGTATACCTAAAAATTCCCATTTTGTGTAAAAAAAAAAAAAAAACAGGGATACTCAAACAGTTTTCTTACCAGGCCGCACACATATGGCAGCTATTTTACCCGAGTCGCAAAATGAGAATTTATGGGGAAAGGGGATAAATGCTTTAAGACCAAGGTAACATAAGAAATCCAAAATGTGGAAAATTGATCATAATATTAAAATTCTTATTTTGCTTTTATTTATTATTTTTTATATTTTTTAAAAGTTAATTTGATGTCTAATTTAAATGGAACTCTGTTTTTAAAAACTATAACAAAATAATCTGTTTTTGTATTCATACATATGAACATTTATTTATTTTAATGTAAAACCAAAAGTAATAAACATATAGAGTTATTCATGTGCATTCAAATGTTAACAATAAGCAGTTAGGAAAAACGAAATGTCTATTTTACAAGCTGTGTATTTAATTTAGAATAATCTCTAAGATCCACTTTGTATTAATCCACTTGATTTATAATTTAAGAACTATACTGAGTATTTATAAATGCAATACTAAACATAATTAACATTCAAAAAACAAATTTTTTTTTTTTTTTTGAAAATTTTGTTACAAATCATTTAAGTTTTCCGCAATTTTTGCACAAAAAATGTACAATTTTCAATAAATTTGAACACATAATATTAAAAACTACATTCTTCGAATAGAAAAATTAGTTTTTTACAATACATATAGAATACACTACGAGTTTTGAAGAAAGTGTACCTGAATCGTATTTACACATCAGATGTGTTTACAATTTAAAAATTACAATTTTCTTGTGATCTTTTTGGCAAATTCTCATAAATAATGCATCTATAGATGCAGCAAAATACCCTCTCTTTTTTAAAAGTATAATAAAAAGTCCCAGTTACCTTAAACCTGCGATTCTTAAACTTTCGACCGTCATGCCCCCTTCCCCTCATGTATCAGCCTGATATTGGGGACCCCCTAGATTTGGAATACCTCACCCTGATTCTAAACACATGGCTGTTGATTTAAAGGTTCCTCCTTTTTTCACGAGGACTTTCAGAGTCTATAAAAGAGGAAAATTTTAACATCAATTGAGACCTTCGCAGACCCCCTAGAAAAACATTGAGTACCCCCCCCCTTCCCCGAGGATCCGGGGACCACAATTTAAGCACCTCTGATTTAACTCTCTTTTTATTAACCCTTAAACATGTCACAAATTACGGAACGTGTTGTGATGTTGGTCTGTCCCAACCATCAGTGTGCAAGAAATAGGAGGAAGATTAACCAAAGTCAAAACAAAAACAATTTATTTATAATTCTCTACAACCTAACAACTTGAACAACCTAAGTTAGGAAATGCACCACTTAATCAATAGGGGAGCAAGAGCGAGGAAGACGATATAAGTAAATTTAGTAAAAAATATAATAACTTTAGGAATGTCTTACCCGTACATATTCCAATAATCTAAGATACGTCGGAGTTGATCTACTTCAAACCAACGCTAATCCAATTTAATTACCTAATTGACAAATCGCCAACCTTAAATATTAATCAGATAATCTACTGAACACTTTCGTCCAACTTTCTATTACTTTACGTTAATCCTCTTTGTTATCATTTAGCTTCTAACATCTCTCTCTCTCTATCTCTCTCTGTCGAACCCCAAAGTAAAATGATTAAATACAAGACATAATTTGCATAGACCACGTCTTCTTTAGGAGAAGGTTTTCAATTCAATAATATTTAAAGAAAGATTTTCTCCAAGAGGATTATTAGGAGGTACGCGAATAGACACGTTACAGTGTTTTTGTCACTTCTGTTGTGAGTTTTAAATGCATCTCTTGCTTATATATTCAAGAGCCCTTACTCATGTATACAATTCAGCAAACGTTACCGAAAATCCCTTAGACTAGTGTCTTTCCATGGTGGCATTTCTGCTTATAAACTGTAGACTTTTATTGCTAAAGAACTAATTTGAAAAGAACTAATTTCTTTTGATTCTTAATGTATCCAATAAAACTAAGATTGTGAATTTGGCCAAAGATTGACATTTTTTTATGATATTATTTTATATGCTATGTTATTAGCTTTATAAAAATACCAAGTTTATTATTTTCCGTTCGCTAGAGGAAAAACTACAAGTGTTTTGGTAAAAATAGATGCCATTACTTTAAGCAAGATGTCAAACTTTAAAACGCGTTTTACTCGAAATGTGTGTGTGTTTTTTTAAAGCTTAAACGGGAACAGAGATTGCTGAAAAAGTTTTGAAAATAATTAAGTGAAATGTTTTGTGTATATGGAATTGTTTTAACCTTCTGATTTATCAATTACTGTTTTATTACAAAATTTACAGTCCATTCTGCTAATATAATTACTGTTATTTTAAACAATTTAGTATAATAACAAAGATAAAGGGCTATAGTTTTTGTACAAATTAAAATATCTCTAATCCTGAAGGTCATTTCAAAAATGAATAACATAGCAATGCATCAGAATTGAAACATTGAAAATTTGTTCATAATCTTTAGTTACAGAATGGGCTCCGTTTATGTTATTTTTGGTACATTTTTACCCCTTTTTTTCCCATTTTAGTAAGAATTGCTACTTTTTTCTTCTTAGTTTTTGCATACTTTTCTTAAAATTTACTAAACAAATCTAAAAATCACAAAAAAATCCCCATATCGCCATTTTTTTTTTTTTAAAAAAAGTCACGCAAGTAGTCGGATACCTTAATTTTAGTATCTCCTCAATCAATGAAGAACAATTTAATAGATAAATCTAAAGCTAGTAAATGTTTAATTTTAGACACAAATAAGTTATATCTTTTCAATAGATAGTTATAAAGGAGAAATTTTAAAATTAAAGAGAATAATTTTAGAATGGCGATATTATTTTTTAACAATTCATATAGACAGAATTCTCAAGAGCAGAACCATTTATACAAAAAGGCCCCGCTTGTCGATCCTTGGGTTAAGGCTTTGAGTTAATGCCATTTGAAAAATGTATTAGATCTTAGAAACTTTTATTTATCTAAAAATATGCCTCGATACAAAGGAACACTGTTTGTGTAAACAAACGCGCTGCTTAACGCAATTTTTATCGTATAAAATGCGTAGATTTGAGTAATAAGTCTTATTTGAAGATTCATTGCCTCAAAGAAAAGTTTAAATACATTGTTAAAAGCATTGTTATCAACATATTTAAATGCAAATATTACACAAACAACCCAAATATTCAAATAAAGAAAACACAGAGACATTTCCTTTTACCTTCTACAAAACTTTCTAGTACTTCAAATATTCACAAAATTACATTCGATAAAAATGCTAATCTTAACATTTTTAAACTACATGCAAAATACTATATACCATACTCAGGTACAGAACACAAAACTCGTGACTAAATGTATTCAAAGGTAACAATAAAATTTCTAAAGATAAAAAGAATATTTGGGAAAATAAGGAATACTCAGAAGAAGGAAAGATATAGGCCAGGGATTTTAGATAGGATTTTATCAAAGCGCCAAAATTAAAGTAAACCGAAATGCAAATTTCTTCAACAGCCGGAACCTTATGCTTTTATAAGCAGTATAAATATACTGGCGTACACAAAAGGGGAAGGAGCTCAGCAGTGGCGTAGCGTACAGGGTTTTAGGGGGCCCAAAAGTTATAGTTTTGCAGTTCTATGTAAGATCCGGCTTGGGGCCCAAAACTTGACTTTGCAGGAGGGAGGGGGGCCTAATGTTTTCCGTTACGCCACTGGGGCTTAGGGGTTCAACTTCCCATAAGCAAACAGAACTTTAATTTTTAGAAGTACACAGATGCAATCGCAAATGTAAATTGTCACTTATTTCTCGTCATTCTTTTCCTGGTCTCATTTCAACGTAGAAATTTATTTACTCATTTAAAATAATAAGCAGTTCGTGCAATATTAGAATTTTAATCCATGAACTTTTAAAAAGAATCTTACAAACGTTTTACTTTAAGTTGTGGGCCATCAACCGTACTTTATTTGGCCACATGACTTCTCACTTAGGACTCCTTGGCAGTGGTGATAAATCAGGACGGGTCACGTGATAAATACAATCACGTCTTCTCCATTGAATTCAAAACTTACATTATTCTTTTTCTTGTTGTTTTACTTGTAAAATTTAAATAAAATTTCAGATTTAATAATTGGATAAATATGTTCAAATATTAAGATTCTTCAAAAAGTTTTTTAAAATTAAAAAAAAATACTTTTATTATACGTGTGCTTTTAAATCTAGTGTATTTTATTTACCTAGGGACACGATTATTGTTTTGAAATATATACTTTTTAAAAGAACCTGCAAAGACAAAAAGGTGGCTGATGCCAAGTGCATAAACTGATTATCTGGAAACATACGATTGCGTTTATCAACTGAATATGACGTCACACATAAATTTATGAACTGATTGGCTAGAAACACGGATTTGTAGTTACCATGTGACTATGACGTCACATGATTTTAGCTCATTCTCCAACATACTTTTTTTTTAATAAAATCAAACTGTTTACGTATACCTAGCCGTTACCCGCCCGCTTCGCAAGGTATTTATTTAATGGTGTTGTGTGAATGTGTATATATGAATTATTCATATCTAAATTTGTAAACGATCCCCCGACACATCCTTTAATGATTGGGAGTTAGAATGAATACCATGCAACCATAATCAAAACAAATGTAATTTATTAATCCTTTAACAAGTTTCACAGACCCAGGCTAGGAAATGCACTTATAATAAGGTATTGGAGCAAAAGCGAGGAAGATGAGATATTTAATTATGAGTAGAATCACGTACTTTTAGAACGTTTGATAATTTACATTCTAAATAATCATAATTCCTATCTCATATTATCGACTTCTGGTCGATTAGATTCTGATTCATATATCTTATGAACTGAAACGTCCATTATCAATATTATATATTAATTAGTTAATCGACGAGTCTCTCCCGTCTAGCTTTCAATTATTTTACGTTAATCACTAACCTCTATCATCTAACTCTTAACCTTTCTCTATTTCGAACCTAAAGGTTAATGTTTAAATATAAGCCCTGATTTACATAGATCGCATCTTCTTCTTTGGGAGAAAGTTTTCAATTGAACAATATTTAAAGTAATAGATTTTCCCAAGAGGATTATTAAGAGGCACGTGACCGTTTCAAGTTCTTGTATTAAGAGCTCGATTCTTATAGATCTCACCTCTTGATTTAAAAAAATACTGTACACCTAAGTAATCATTTCTAAAATTAAAGTAGAATTTTCTTTTACGATCCTATACCCCTCCCCCAGCAATGATTTCCACAAAACCTATTTTTAGTGGATTAACAAAATAAACATGCTTGCCAGACTTCAAGTCTAAATCTAATAGCTCAAAAACGAAATTTTTTTATCAACAAGCACTTTAAATCTAAAAGTTGATGGTCATACTGTTCATTCTCATCGGATTTCAATTCAACAAAAGAAACATGCATTCCAAATTTCATTACTGTAGGTCTAATAGTTCAGTAACGGGAATATTTATCCGTAACGCTCCTTAAGCTCTCGCAATGCCCCTTGAGGGTGGAGTTTTACAAAATCTGTTCTTAGCCTATCTCTATTCCATAAAAGGAAAACTCTTTCGAGATTTCAAGTCTGTGAGTCTAATGTTTCCGGATATATCGTGATGAATGAATGAGTGAGTCACTTTTCTCTCCTTTACAAATATATAAATTACAGCTTTTACGGAAATAATAATTTGGCTTAAGGTAACCGTTTATCCTAAAATTGTGAATTTTAATAAAAATTGAGACAATTTTTTATGATTTTATATGACATCTTATTAGCTTAAAAATATACCAAGTTTATTATTTTCCGTTCACTAGAACAAAAGCTACAAGTAAAAACAGATACCATTCCTTTAACCAAGATGCGCTTTTAACACGTTTTAATCAAAATGTGTGTGTGTGTTTTTTTAAATGCTCAAACGGGGACAGTGATTGCTCAAAAAGTTTTAAAAATAATTAAATGAAATTTTTTGCGCATGTTCTGTATAATAGTAGAAGTGTTTTAACCTTCAGATTTATGAATCACTGTTTTATTACAAAATTTACATGCCCTTATGTGAATATAATCACTGTTATTTAAAGAAATTTCATATAATAATTAATATAAATTGCTCTAGTTTTTGTAAAAATTAAAATATCTCTTATCCTGAGGGTCATTTCAAAAATCAATAACACAGCAACACATCAGAATTGAAAAATTGAAAATTTTTCATAAACTCTTGGTACAGAATGAAACGCGTTTATGTTATTTTTTTGTAAATTTTGACCAATTTTTTTCCTATTATAGTAATAATAAATTTTTTTTCTCTTCTTAATTTTAGCATTTTTTTAAATGTACAAAACAAATGTAAAAACCAAAATATCACCCTATCTCCATTTTTTTAAGAAAAAAGTTTTCTCAAGTAGTCGGAGACCTTAATTGCGATGATGATAATTAAATGTTTATTAACTTTTCACTTTCAAGCTATCGGCAACTAATTTCGTAATTTTGAATCCTGATGAAGTTACGAGAATATCTTTTGAACTGGTGCCTCATTTTTTCAGGTAATAGAATAGGAACAATTACTGCGCATTCATCAACATTTGGAGCTATATGCATCACATATCTTAAAATACTTCTGGGACTTAAGCCACTATTTCCCCAAGACATCATTTCCATTTTGTCCGTAACTTCATATCCAGCAGCATGTTTTTATAAGACTTCATTTCAGTGAAATTTTCGCTCCAATGAACTGAGCGATCTTATCTTTTCACTCGAACTTCATTTTCCACACATAAACCACAAATGTTCTTTTTTTTTATTATTATTTGTCGCCAATACTCGCCAAGGAACACGATTTTCTCCTGAATTCTTTCTTTTTCCCTTCTATCTCCAATCTTCCCTTCTTTTTCACATATATTTACCATTTCTCCTTTTATTTCTCTTCAACTTCTGTTTCGGAATGGAATTCATGCATTTATTTTCATCGAAATATCGTCATAAGCCCCTTCTCTCTGGATATCGAGGAATTTCGGGCCAGCAGAGAGTTTGTAAAATTCATCGAGTTTCGGAGTTTCCCCTTTAGAGAAATGGAAGTATGCGGCGAGTGATTTTAGAAGATGTATGAATTCTTAAAACACAAAATGAAAGTTAGGTTTGAGTCCTTTTCGGCAATCGTTAGAAACCGTTCAAAAGTGTTGTTGTTGTATTGGGTTGTTTGGGAAGTTATTTCGTTTTTTTCCGACAGAGGATTTAATTGTATTTTGTCTCATTCAACTTCACACATAAGCTGCATAATCATTATATATTTTGAGAGCTGATATAGCAAAACTTGCTTGTGAAAAAATCCAATTGATTTTAATGCAGTAGTTTTTGGTTGGCGCCCTTGCAAGCATGGAGAGTGAAAAGCAGCATTTTAGACATACAAAGTGTGGCACAAAAAAAAACGAGACTAAGTGTGTAGCTTGAAAAAAGAGTGCAGTTGACAACAACTGTTTTGATGACGTCATTCCACTCCCCTCCTCTATCCATGTGGCTAATTTCGCCTTAATCGATTTCGGCAGTTGTGAGTACTGCGTCATTGAGTGAACACAAGCAACTGCATTCTCCAGGGAGATTATCGAAACATCAAATTTCTTGTGAAACTTAAGAAATCAGCCAGGAAATCATTTCAAAAATTTATTAGCCAAGGTATATGGAGATGAAACTTTACTTCATGCTAATGTGTTTGAATGGTATAAGAGGTTTTCAGGGGAAATGGGGCTGTGTGGAAGATGATGAATGTGCTGAGAGCTCAAGGTAAGTGATTACAGATCAAAACATTGTCAAAATTCGTGATATGGTAAGTTTTCACTCACATTAGTGGTCAAGCTGTTGATCAGCACAACTATATTGAAGTACTAAAAATACTTCGTGAAAAAATTAGGGAAAAAAGGCCAGAATTGGGGATTTATGGATAGATTTTGCATTAAGATCAATATACTCGCTCACACGGACCTATTTGTTAAGCTGTTTCTGACAAGTAAAAACATTACTGTGATGGGGCATCCACCTTGTTGATTTGGCCTCATGCTACTTTTTTTATTTCTTACAATTAAATCTTGCTTAAAGGGAACCCATTTTACCACAGTTGAAGAGGTTCAGGCAAAAACGGTGAATCTCCTGAAGGGCCTTTCAAAACCTCGTTCCAAAACTGTTACCAGCAATGGCAGCACCAAATGCAGAAGTGTGTGAATGTTAAAGGAAATTACACTGATGGCCACCGTAAATTCAACACCAAGAAAGACAAGAGATAGCACAACAAAATTTATTTTCTGGATAACATGTTAACCAAGTATCAAATGATTAAATTTATAGACTTCTGTGATGTGTGGTTCCTGCCAGAATCAGTAGCCAGAGTAGCCGCCATTGTTGGAGATCACCACTGCCACACGCCTCGGCATTTATTCAAAGAGACTTTGGATGTGTTTTTGGGGTACAGCAGACCATGCAGCTTCCACACGTTGCCAAAGTTGATCTGGTGTGGCAGCTGGGAGTGTAATCTGGGTCAATCGTTGAGCAACCATGGACCACATGTTTTCTATCGGCAAAAGATCCGTAGAGCGAGCCGGCCAGGATAGCAATTCAATCTGATGATTGACGAAGAACCTTTGGGCAATGCGTGCCACGTGTGGTCGCCCATTATCCTGTTGAAATATGGCTGTGGCCAAGTCCTGAAGGTAAGGAAGGACATCTGGCTCCAACACCTCGGAGATGTAGCGCTGGCGGTTTAAATTACCGGCAATGCATACTAGAGGAGTGCGAGAGTGATATCCAATACCACCCCACATCATAATACTTGGTGCAGGACCAGTGTGGCGGTGCATAACGCAGCTGTTCAGAATCCTCTCTCCACGGTGTCTCCAATCCGACCATCGTGGTGTTGCAGACACATGCGTGATTCGTCAGTAAAGACAACTTCATTCCATTCTGCCGCCCACATCCTTCTTTTATCGCACCATTGGCGGTGGAGACGTCTGTGGTTCTGCGTTAAGGGTAGACCAAGCAATGGACGTCTTGCGAACAGACCACTTTGCTGTAAACGGAGTCGAATGGTACGCGCAGACAATGGATGATGCGTTATAGACTCAATGTGCTATGCTATGGTTTGTGATGTAACTGAACGATCCGTCACTGCCATGCTCACAATTTGCCAGTCCTCACGTGAAGTGGTGCACTGAGGTGGATGCGATCGACTACGTCAGTCCGTCGTACCCTCCTGCATCCAACGGTCACATATCAGTGGGGACAAAAAATGGGTCGTCTATAACAATGTCAAACTCAAGATATCGTGGTGTAAAAAAGATGACCATGCTCACAATATTTTAAAAGCTAATATTTATCAAAAAAGTTATGCTATGTGTTTGGTGAGATTTCAAAGAAATCGTTTATACTTTCTTGTTTACCGAGTAACACAACGATTAATTCTGAAGTATGCTGTCATCACTGGCCAAAAAAGGCCAAAATTGATCAACAGAAAAGGTATAGTGCTCCCCCAAGATAGAGTGAGACCCCATACAAGTTTGGTAACTCGCCAAAAGCTTTTACAGCTTGAATAGGATATATCGCCACATCTGGCATTTCAGTAAAGTTTGCTTATCTCACCACGTTTTTGAGATCCATCTACTTCTAAACTTAGGAGAAGATACTCTGCATTCATGATGGTATGTTGGTGCATTGGTATATACTAGATGAAAGATTGACTATTTTTTAATAAGATGATGTGCTATGCAATCATGGCATATTTACAATCTGAAGTTTTTAACAGCCTCTTTACAGGGCTCTAGACAAAACTTTCTCTGCAGATACCTTTGCAGCACAAATACCTTTCCTTCTGCAAGTCGCGGGAAAAAAACAAGAATAGAAACCCTTAACAACTGGCCAGAATAGGGATTCCGTTCGTTTCAATTATCTAAGGCATGCATTTCGAACCCGAATGTGGTCAGTTCAAATAACACTGCCCCCTACCAGCACTTGAGGTCCTCATGGGTCTTCCTCCCCACCGTCACCAACATCTTGTTGCCGAAGTGGAGATCCAGGAATTGAACACTAGATAACAGCACAACCTAACAATACTGGTTGATTGAGCATTCATTCCATGGAGAGTCTAACTAAAACATTATCAATAAATTATGACTAGTGATTCAAAATGGTAACAGCGCACGCGTCAACTAGACCCACCCTCTTAACAAGATATTGGCGGCAACGCGTCAACGAAGAAACCTTCCAACGACACTGAAACCTACTGAAGATGTATAAAAATTTCAGTAATTCGCTGTAAAAACAACCTTATCACAGAATAGTTCAGAAAGTCAAACAGGAAAAACAATTTTCTTTTCTAGGAAAGGGGTATGCAGCGGATCCTCCTTCTGCAAGTCGTAAACAACAACGGACAGGAAAAAAACCCTTAACGACTGGTCCAAATAGAGATTCTTTTCGTCTCAGTTGTCTAAGGCATGCACGGCGTAGCTGCAGATGGGAAGAGTCAAATAAACACCCTGCCAAGGTCAACAGCTTGCAACCGAACCTTCTTAAATTTCAGCAACATAAAGTTCATGTGGTTTTCAATCTTCTTTGATTGATAGTAGTGCCGTAAAATAATAAAAATTTAAGTACCCTGTACAATATACTACAAACAGAGAAATAGACAGATATACTAAATGGGATAAATTTATGGGACACATAATTACATATATGCAATTGTGTGTTCCCAGTCAATCAGTTCATAAATTTTGTGTGACGTTATAGTTTCATGATAAATTCAAGCGCATGTTTCTAGCCAATCAGTTAAGCTTTCAATGTATTGAAAAATATTCTTACACATTTTGGCTCTGGATTTAAAAAGGGCAGAACTTGAATTTAAATATATTTATCTTTTGCGCATCCGCAAATCCTACGCCCTTTAGGAATCGATTTCCACAAACCGCAGTTTTAGTAGATCTCTAATCACCAAAAAAAATATTGCCAAATTGCAAGTCTGTGGGTCTAATCGTTCATAAACTGAAATATTTTTATCTATACCACCACCGCAACCTCCCTTTTGGAAGAAGATTTCTTAAAAAATTGTTCTCGGCGGATCTCTACTCAATAAAAGGAAGATATTCACCAAATTTCAAGTGTAAATTTAATAGTTCAAAAACGGAAATGTATACCTGAAAAACTCTTGAAGCATTACCCCTTTCTTTGGAGTAGATTTTCTCCAAATTCCTTCTTAGAGGATCTCTACTTAAAGAAACACATTCCCTAAATTTCCAATCTATATAAAGCTGTAATATCACAATAACGAGAATTTTCGTCTATAAACATTTTTGCTAGGTCTAAAGTTTTGTGAAACCCACATCAACTTCCCTTTGGGGGTCAGTTTTCAAAAAAAGGTGATCTCAGCGGATCTCTGCTCAATAAAAGATGAATGTATGCCAAATTTCATATCTGAAGGTGTAATAGTTCCGGAGAAGATTTCGTGGTGTGTGTGTCGCTTTTCTTCTTTATATATATCGCAGGGAAATCATCAAAATAGAGATTTGATCAAATCCCTAAGGTAGATGATCAATCCACGGAAGATGTTAAAATAAGAGAACTCTATAAAGTGATTTTCCTAAAGAAAGTAAGTAGTTTGATTAAATCCCAGCAGGACGTCTTAAAACATTTTGAGGCCATGTGCCTAGAGAAATCTTAAGACGTTTTAATGCCCTAGGCCCTTATGCAAAAGTATCTTGCTTGATATCTTTAAAAGTAGACACCATATAGCATGTATTGTTAAATACTTCTTCAAACGGTAATTTGATACAAATAAATGTACACGACTCACAATCTCAAAAGCTAGCTTGACCAATGGCCACATTTCGACTAAATGATTGTTTATGGTATTAGGCCAAGGCTTAGACATGGACAACAATCATCACATAATATTGCAGTCTTACAACTTTTGCCAGTTGACATGCAGTTTGAAATTCCCTGTTTTTCGGAGAATATATTTACGGGAATAATATTTGACCATTAAAATTAAAAGGATCATGATCTTATTAAGACAAAGTTGAGAAAAAAACGAGGCCCCCACTGAAACTGAGGCCTGGGCCCAGTTGGCCCATGCCTTAAGAAGTCCCTGTGAACCCTGTACTGTTTTAGAGAAAGATAAGACAATCTATTGTGTAATTGTGTATATAAGTGAGAAAAGCGAACCACTCGCGCCCTCATCACGATATATCCGGAACTATTAAACCTACTGACGTGGAATTTGGTAGGCATGTTCCTTTACATCCTTTAAGAACGGATATTTTGAAAGTCAACCCTCTCGGAGGGTTGCGATGGGTTAAGGGGCGTTATAGATAAACAAAAATATGTCCCGCTTTTGAACTGTAAGACCTACAGACTTGAAATTTTTTTAGGTATGTTTCTTTTGTTGTATATAGATTCGCTAATATAATCGATTTTACGGAATGGAGTCCAATGGGAAAAAGTGGACCGTTACTGGTGAGTATGGATAAAAAAAAATTCTCGTTATCCAGGTACTAGACTAACAGCGATGAAATTGGGTATGCTTTTTCTTTGTTGAATTGAAATTCGCTAAGAACGGTTCTTACTGATATCGGCACTCAAAAATTGATTTCTGAGGCTTATTGATAAAAAAAAAGTTCCGTTTTTATCTTAAAGATTTAGAGTTGAAATTTGGCAGGCATGTTTATTTTTTGTGTAGAGATCCGCTAAAAATTGGTTTTGCGGAAATCCAATTTGAGATTTGGCTACGAGAGCGTAGAAGATAATTTTGCTTAAATTTTAGAAATTATTATGCATAAGTTCTGTCTTTTTTAAATGTAGAAGAGAGAGTTCTAAGAATTTGTTTCAATACAATCGAATTCTTATAGCTAGGACTAAGATATCAATAATTTAGTTATTAGAGGTATTTATATACTAAGCTATGCATTATTAAATGTCGAGCAAGTAATACAGCAATAGTCAGTAAAACAAAAATGTTTTATTCGAAACTAATAAACAAAAGGAACAGGTACTTACGCTGATATTTTAAAACCGAAAAGAATATTTTTTGCAAACTGCCACCATTGTATACATACGTCTCTCTCGTCTGGTGAGTTAAATACCCAGAACGTATATATATGTCTTTCCAATTTTTACAAAATCTTTTCTGTAGGAAATCTCCAATCTATTAAAGGAACATATCCCATGAAATTTCAAGTCTGTGCGTCTTAGTTAAAAAACGGGAATATTTATCTATAACACCCCTTAAGGCCTCGTCCTTTGGGATAGATTTACGCAAAATCTGCTGATCTCTACTCTATAAAAGTAGCATGCGTACCAAATTTCAAGTCTGTAGTTCTAACAGTTCCGGAGATATCATGGCGAGAGTCGCTTTTTCTCCTTTATAAATAGAGATTAGAAGTATAATTATAGCTAATGAGATAATGTTTACTCTATGGACTGTCACAGAAAGAATTTAACACCTTAATTGCCATTGGCGTAAATATCCGTCTTGCTCAACCGGTGCGTTGAGTGCCCGGACTTATATATACGTCTTTTCGAAATACGCTTTTTCTTTGCGCTGCTATCAGTAAAATTGTTCCGAAGTTTTTGAATGCAATAAAGTAATGACCTTGAGAGAGAGAAGTGTGTGTGTTTATGTGTGTGTGTGAAAAGGATTTACTTATTTATCTCTATTCTTTTAACTCCAATACACCGCAACCACGCACCTATTTGGAAAACGGTAGCACTAGCGAGTGAATCGCGTAACTTTTATTCAGCAGTTAAAGGGTTAACTGTGAAATTTGAATTTAATTTGCCTACTTCTATCTAGTTATTTAATTGTTTTATCGAATAGAAATTTATTTTCAAAATTCTCTTAAACTGAGTTTGTAATACAAAAAAAAAATAGTTCTTTTTAACTCGGGAGTGATCGTGCGGGGCAAGGAGCCACCCCAGCTTCAAGAAAGCTTTAATTCTGGGAAAACTGTTTATTTGCTACCAATGACTTTGTCAGTATCTTCCTGTATGATAATCTTCATGGGAACTAAAATGTATTTGTCACATATCTCCCTCTTTGTTGGAAACGGCAAACGTTTTCTTACACTCTCAAGGTACATGGAGTGACTGAGTTTCCCGCGCGACCACTTCTGTTCCAAAATATTTTCTATGAACAGGCTACATTTCCCCCTATGAACGCCTTAGTGGTTTTGATTGCTGTGTTGCGCGACCCATTATAGTTTATAAATGTAAATGAGCAGAATATATAAAGAAAGAAATGGGCACCTGGGCGATCTCTATTGGATGAAGTTGAAACTGATCAAGTAAGAGTAGAACCTGATGAAATAATGGATATTTTAATCCTGATAGCAAAAGTAAATTTAAGAAAAGTAATGAACATGAAACGTTTTACTTGAAAGGAAAGTTTTCAAATGCTACCTAAAAGAATCCATCAAAAAAAATATGAAGTCACAAGTGAGCACAAGACACTGCGCCCTGTCAAAAAGACACAAGCGAGAAAATTTTCTACGGGCTATTTGTGGAGGATCAAGGACAAAAAAACTACAATAACTTGAACAAAATATGGCAGTTTTGCCTGCAAATGGCAAATGGCAGTTTTGCCTGCCCTTGTGACGGATCGACACGGTCTTTGACTAACCTCCTCTATTTACCCTTAAGACAATTTATTTATGTCAACCAATCTTCACCGAGAGCCAGGCTTGATTTATGTAAATAAGATATATTATATAAGTTCGGGTTTCGCGAGTTAAAAGGTTAAGTGATAGGAAGAGAAAAGTTAAGTGAATTAAAGATCGAGACGTCAGCATGAAGCTGTTGACAATCGTAGATAGCTAGGATTGAATATAGTGAAAATCCTTATTACAGAGCGTGGATTCTTCACCCATTCTTCCAGCCGGTAAAAAGACCAAAGTCGTCACGAAGAAACAGAGGATGTAAAATATAAGGTCAGTAATTTTATTTGAGGTATTGAGATTATTCGCACGGGGCGAAGCTGTAATTGTGCGCGTTTAAGCTTTCCTAGATTCAGTTGATAGTGTGAATATTCCGCTGGTAGAGATTCCTCGCTTAGTTACTCCACTCTCTTTTGTTTTTCTTAAATTAATTAGTGTGGGTCTAAACGTATTTGCTGATAAGAATCAATAAATCTATTTGAATTGCAATTATATGTCTTTTGATCATTTAAGTCCGCTTACACATCCTGCAGTATTTTCAGATATACAGGGAGGTAGTAGTGTAAGGTGGGGCTTTAAGTCACTACACCCTTAATGTTAACGAAAAGTGTCTGTGGTTTGTGTCTTTTTTAATTAAAGTCACGCACATTTGAAAAATTTTTAGTTCATTTTTATTGGTTTTTTTCTTAAATTATCAAAGAAAAATTAAAATAGTCTTAAAAGTTGTTAAGTGTACTTTCTCTAAAAATTATTCATTGAAATTACGATTTTTATCGTGTACGTTCAAAATAATTATAAAAAAGGATTGGGGTGATTCAGTCACCCCGCGTGACCATTAATGTTAGTATCGAGTGCGTGCCTGCTCTAAATCTTACGTACATTTCGTTATTTAAATCCCTGTTGGCTTATGCTTAATCCAAAGACAACCAAGATCTAAAACTAGTAACATTCAAAACTGACGTATAAATTGTCATATTTTTCGACAACTCTGACAAAGGTGTTCCTTTCGGCAACATTATTACCTTGGAATTTTTTAGATTTTCCCTTCGTACCTTGGCAACAGCAAATTGTTTATAAAACAACTTTACTTTGAATTAATCTACTCAATTCAATCCAATCCAAATAAAATCAACTTCTATTTCCAGACAAAAACAAATAGCAGAAATCTGTCTTTTTATAAAAAAAATAATAATAGCTCTTCTCCCTCATATAGAAATTCTTACCATCTTACAAATATTTCCCAAAAGAATTCGCAATATGAAGAAAAAAAATTTACTCCCACGAAGATATTACATGAAGACAAAAGAAGTTATACCTTTCGAATTTCCGCAATAAAAATATTTTCTTTGGATGGGGGAAAAAATTCCTTCTATATAAGAATTCATCTCCTTATTATCTTCAATCCAAGTGACACTAGAACGAAATATTAAAATTCTGTATATGAGAGGCAATATATTTTTCTTTAGCCCTTTTGAATTGAGGTACAGGGGCATCGAGTAGCAATCAATGAATTCAAGGGACTGGAAGAAATAACTGTATGTATAAGGTATTGAATTTAATAAAGATATATCTTTCTTGAAAGAGAGAACAACAAATATGTGCTCTGAAGGAAGTTTTGAATGCTTGAAAAGAAGTTATAGAATGTGTAGGATAGCAAATAGTTTTAGGGGTAGGTGGAGAGGAAAAAAGTTTTGGAAAGAATGGATGTTTATTTGAAAAATGATTATAGAATCTACGTTTGTGTTCTTCGTATTTTTATATAGTTCATTTCCTTAAGGAAGACACAAAATTATCTTCTTCAGCTTCAGAGTGTGATATTGACAAAAAAATTCTTCTTAAAGCGCTTTTAGATTTTTTTTTCGCTTGATTTTTTAAGGTTGTTCTAAACTACGTTCACAAATATACACAACAGAAGACATTTTATTTCCAAAACGATAGGCAAAAATAGAATGTGTTCAAAGTGATAGCGATGTCTCTAATACCTTCTTCATAGTAAGTAATTTTTATCGTGTAACTTCATACCAATTTTTATCTTGAATAATTACTACACAGGTCGGCTCGATGGCTTAGAGCTGAAATTCCCAAACTTTTTGTCTCATTGATCTTTGCCATTTTTTTCCGTTTGGGGTAGACCCCCTGCTTACCTCTCTAATATTGAATATATACAAATTTATCAACTCAAGTGTTTTTTGGACAGTTGGTATATAGCTACTTACTTTAAAAATTTAAATTTCTAGATTTTGATTGATTAAATATTTACGCCCTACTGTTCAGCTACTCGAGGGCTTTTGGCGATGACCTCGTCATTTTGAACCATGGTCAAGTGACGAGGCCCCTCTCCTAACTACCACACCACACCAACGGGAGAACGTTTGAGCTCTCGACAGATTTAACGTGCATCGCTTCCCTGCACGGCAGGCCTTAAGCGATAATGGGCTCGAACTCATGATACGCTGGCTACGAGTCCGTTACCTTGACCACTAGGCTACCACGGCCGTTTAAATTTCTAACTAAGTGTATAAAACTTAAGTAGAACATGTTAATTAAATTAAAATTTAATTAATACATAAAATAACTAATCAACAAAAAATGTTTATAATGGAAGGAATGAATCTTCAATAACAATTTTGCAACACTTGGCGTCAATTTTGTCAGGTTGTGACGGATCTACACGCGTCCTTCCACTAACCCTCTTGGGAAATCTTTTGGCTCTGAATATCAACAACCCTTTTCTGAAGAAGAAACCGTGATTGTGCAGATTAAGTATATAGTTCAGGTTTGCTTGCTAGAAGTTAGTTGGAGAGATAGATAGAAGTTCGCTAGATAGAAAGAGATAGATAATTATATAGAAGAAAATTGCTATTTAATTGAAGTTACCATGATATTGAAACATTAAGAAGTAGAAGATAGGAAGACTATCTATAGTTCAGGTTTTTGTCATATTTACAGTGCGCTTTGGTATATAAATTATTACAGAGATTTAAGTGACTATTAGTCACATAATTACCATGTAAATCAAATATTTAAGTAGAAGATTGATTCATTAAAAGTAGATATATTTATTGGAGGTATTCTCCGAACACGCGACTCTCGTCACAAAAACCTCTGTTCTCTACTTGGAAACATCTTATTTAATCTAATCACTTGATTTGTGTTTGAGTAAATTAGTGTGCTGAATAAATAATTAGAAATTATCATGTCCAGCCGTCCTTTACTTTCTCCCACACCTTTTGCCGGGTCTCAGAGTAGACAGGGAGGGTTACAAGGTTTAACCCTATATCACCTCGGTTAGTAGTATCCAGTCTTTTCCTTTCTTTTCTTTTTATTTTGAAGATTGGCAACTGGGCTGAAACTCCTTCTCACCAGGAAAAGCACAATTAACAACTTTCTCACAATACTCCATGGTTTGGGATAAATAATAATTATGTCTTTTTAAAGCCAAGACTGCTGACATCAGTTTCTAAACCTCACTTTAAGATCTCCGATACTGCCTATTCCGATCAATTCCTCTTGCAATATGACATTCCTTTTTTCAATGGGACCATATGAATTCATTTCCCGCTGTGGTAATTACCATAGTCAAAGCATTCCCAAACCTAGTTTGAAATATGAATAAAGGGCATTTAAATGTTGAACGTTGGTTCAAGCGTCATTTTCCTGGATGATTGTCTGTGGCATATTGCGAAACTGGGAACATTCGCAATGTCCATTATTATACCCCTTTAGCTTAATTCAGGCATGAAACGATGAAATTATGTCCTTGTTTTAACAAATTTTCTGCTGTTACCCCTTGTAATTGCAAATTAGCATTAAATTTAGGAAATAATTATGCCTCTATTCTCTTAAATCTGGTTTCCATTTGAATAAATTTTCTTTTAAATTTAAAGTCACTATCTGGTTGAATGAGAGCCCCATATAAACCTCATGGATCTCCGAATTATTTTTTCACTGCCGTGCACCCCTTCCAGGTTATTATAGACACATGGGGGTTGATATAGACCACTTTGGGAATCACTGGCGAAGAGGTAGCGTGCCCGCCTCGTAAGTTCAAGATTGAGGGTTCGATCCTAGCTGGAGTCGAAAGATTTTTCTGGATGCGAAAATTGTAGGCACGCATGTCATATGATTATGCGTCATGTAAAAGATTCCTTTTGCATCAGTTTGGTCCTCTTTATGAAATTAAATCACGGCAATATTTAGCAATCGACTAGAACTTGAATTAAAATTATGACTGCATACTGGCAACCAAGTGTTGTAAAAGGCTTTGTTGCCATTATGCAGCCCTGATTTTAATTCAAGTTTGGAAAAGGCTTAGTTGCCAATATGTAGCCCATTATAGAAAAAAAATTATTGCACAATTACCGTGGCACTCACAAGTCGTAATAACGTTACTCGATTAACGTAGCAACAACGTGGCACATATATTCAAATTACTCGAGAGAAACACCCCATAAAACAACGTAATCCAGATTTCTGTTCCGTTTCTCGAAGCTAATTAATTGAAATTGACATGGGACTAAAAAAAATCATGAGCGAAAATAACTACGAATGCCTCTGGATTCTGTGTGACAGCCGTAGTTCGATTCAACACCTCAAAAACTGGACCCACATAGGAGATAAAATCAGTTTATGTATCCTATGAAAAGATTAGATCATCTCCCACCATCACAAAATATATTTTCAGTGTATCTCTTCCTGTGTCAATATCTATGGGAATGAATTGAATGACACTTTTACAAAGGAGGGACTAAATCATCCTGCCCCTTCCACCTCAGAGCTCACGCATTTAGAATTATTCTCAAGGCAGAAGGTCCAAAATAAAGAAAAATTGTTAAAACTTCCGTTTCATAAATGGTATAAAGGCAAAAGACCAGGGATTTATTTATCTCTTTCTTGTGACAGACATTTCAACACTTGTCTATCCCGACTTGCCAGTAGGCACTTAAAAAGTCTCACATTTTCTGAAGGCAATAAGAGGTTTCCTATTTGCCTTAAATGCCAGATAGAACAGGCTTCCCCTCAGCACATCTTGGACTTCCTTGGACTTTGCTGGGAAAATATCCATGATAGTCCACTTCTAGCATCGGACTTAATTAAAGTCAATGGTTTCTCTGATCTGGTCTAACTTTGTCTGACCAGACGGGAGATTAGTAACCACAACAACGTGGTTTTAGTATAAAGTGATAACAAAATCTTCCGAATTTCCAAATTTATATCACTGAATTATATATTATTCAAATACCTATATAGAAATATTTTTATGCTACTGTTACATATCATGTTAAAATTATACATATGCACTTTTTTAAAAATAAAATGAATGATCTACAATTTATGCGTGTAACCTTTAAACCGGTTAATTTTTTTGCCAAAAATGTTTCATAAATAATACATTTTTTATTGCTTATAACTAAGCATAATATTTAATAGAATGAGAAAATGGAAGAACTTCACTTTTTAATTTTAAAGTTTTCACTCCATTTTTTTTAGTTTTATAATTATGGAACACAAAATTCCCAAAATGCTTTTTTTTATAAGTGCACTCCGCATGCTATGAAGAATGTTACATACATCTAAAAAGAATTTATCTCATACTTAAGAATAAATTTCATGTTCGTACCTCTTTTTCAAGCGGAGGATTTTGTGTGTGTGGGTGCATATATACAGGCACACAATTTGAAGCATGGTGTAATACTAAGTTTTAAAATGCAGTGGTGACAGAAATAATATTGACCTTTTTTGGATTATCTTTTCATTTTCATTTCTTCTCAAGTAACAAACTGCACATTGTCTTGTCGAACCTTGTTCTTCATTGAAATTTTTCAAGATTCGAAATCCTTGCCTTCATAGAAAAGTTCCCACTGTCACCTCAAAGAAAACCCCAATTGAGAAGCATTTCACTACCGTGGATAAATTTCATCTCTTAAAAATACACTAGTACTAATAATTTCACTATAAGAATTAAAAATGTGTGCAAATCAAAGATAAAAAGTATAAAATATCAGTGCCTCGTATACAGTAATGGCAAACCGGTTGCAAACAACATTTAGTAGCCCGCACGGTGTATGGGCAAAGTTGAGGGGTTAAAGTCTATTCAATACTAAAAGTCTCTATCGTATTGTTCAGCTTTGAAATAGAGTAATTCTTAAGAATAAGTAGGTATAATAATTTAACATAATGTTGTTGCCGTGCGTTTCATCTTGTGATACATTTTTCCATTCACCATTGTCAGCGTGGGATCGTCTTCAAAGACCCATACTTTGCTTTCTTTTGACGTGTTAGAACATCAAAAAATGGTATATACGTTTCATCATCCATTACAATCTCAGAAGTAATGTAGGTGGTCACTATCATTTAGCAATATAAGGGCTTCTTTACTGATTTTGTCACGCTCCTCTTTTCGGAGCTCAGGTAGATTATAGGGAATCCAAAAAGACAAACTACTTTTTTCACATGTAATTCTTCATGAATAATTTTGCGTATTGCTGCGGATTCAATGTTAAATTCCTTCTGTTTCATTTGGTAGTTACAGTGTTGTTGTTACTTATGCCACCTGTCTGACGAAGTCAGATCGAGGTCCACGAAATTCATCATGGCAACGGGCTAGATCTACGCCTGTCGTTAGCCTAAGCTTTGAGCCCCCATGAAGGTGACAGTACGATTTTTCTCACCTTACACGATAGATGGCGACACCATTCGGACCCACTGATTTAACGAGCACATTCTCCGTGTGTACTCGGAGGATATTTGGTGGCATCGGGCATCGAACCCAGACCTTCCGATCTGGAGTCCGATGCTCTAACCACTAAGCTACCCATTGTAGTTACAGTGATTATCATTATTAATATTTTTCGTATGGCAGACACATTATTCCGGATTGCTGCCGACCGCGGCCTTCCTGTGTGTTCTTCATCCAGAAGAGAATTGCGACCTCTGCAAAATTTTTAAATACAGTAGCACGAAGTAAAGATTCATCAACAAATGCTAATTGCAGCCGTCTTCAGTCTAAAATTTACTCTACGCTAAATAACTTGAAGTAAGTCAACAACAAAAAAACATCTGCTGTGTTAAAATACTTTGTATTTTCAAATTAAACCATTAATATTTTTTGTAACTTGTCGTCTGCACGTATCTCAAAAATTTCAGAGTTACTCTCGTAGTGGAAACCATTCCCGTGCTTGTTCAAACACAATAATCCTGATCACACAGGGTTTAAAACAATAATTGTATTACAAATTGTATGAAATTTGTAATTTAATTTTTTTTCTTAGTTTGTTTTTAAAAAATGATTAAAGTTGGAGATCTACTTTTAACGGAAATAAGTAGTTTTCCTGAAAATCCGATCTAATATACAAATCTCCAAAAGACTACGGAATTTGCAAAAATGGCGAGGCAAAATACTTAGTGGAGCTTCTCGGAATAGTATTTCTATTATATGAATTTATGATGCATCGTCTATCTAAATAAGACTCGTTTGACGTAATTTTGAATGTATTATGTAGTTCTGTTTATTTGTTCTTTTCTTCGCAAAATTCGTTCTTGGCACTCCTCTATTCAGTTAAATTCTTCTCTGAAGTTGCATCATGCCACACTTCATTGATAAAGTCCTCAGACATTGATAAACCTTGCATCTTCCTGGAAAGTTGAGTTAATATAATAAGTCTACGTAAGAGACATCGTTTTCTTCGAACGCCTGTACAGGCTATCATTGTCACATGGTTGCCAATTCAGCCCGCACGACTCAATTGAAATCAGGGTTGCCATCTTGGTGAGTTATCTTGAACGTTGGCATTGTTGCGATAGTATGTAATAAGTTTATTACCGCATCACAAAAAACTTTCCTTTGAAAAGAGAGAAATATAGTGTTCTTTATATTCCAAATTCAGCTTGCCCTTTTATTAAAACAATTTTCAGTGTTTAAATACACATGGATTAAAAATTATGTAATTGAAAAAGGTCACAAATTAATTTATTCTCATTCAAGCAATTAATTCAAAATTCGTGAAAATGTAATTATACTGCCTTTGCAATAAGAATAATTATCATTTAAGTTTTTTTTTTTCGATGAAAGGAAAAATTTAACTCGCATATTTTCAAATATTTAATGACATTAATTTAAGATTTATTTAAATAATAAAGAGTTAATTTTTTACATTGTTACACTCACGAAAAAGGTACGCGTATATGTTATTATTAATTTTCAACATAATATGTAATTCAATTTAAAATATCCTTCATTATTTTCACCTAATCCTTATTTTATTTATTTAATTAAATCGTACATCCTTGGAAAGATTCCGAATCATATTGATGAATTTAATTTTAAATTCTCTAATTAAAATTAAGTACAATTATTCAACATTTTTCGCTTTAATCTATTAACCCTATGGATTTTTTCAATATTCATGTAAGAAATTTTGTTTATTTGTTTCAAATAAAATTTTTAATGAAAGGACATAACATTGTTAAAAATATATTTATGATACTAAATTGCTACGCAATATTAAAACTATTGCTAAAAGCCATAGTTCATTTTTCATTATGTAAATTTCTATGCTTTACCTGTATAATTAAATTTTAATTAAACATGTAAGGCCTTAAGGGATCATATTAAATATACAGAATATCTGCATATTATTAGCATATCATTATTTTGTTAAAATAAAATCTGAGACATTGCTTAAAAAAATTTCTAGACTTAAATATTTTTTGTAGAATGTCATTTTACATTTTTTATACAGCGAAATCCATTATTATTTTGACATTCATATTTATATTCAATTACAGAAAATTAATGATGTATTTCGTTTAGTTTTCCCACCATGTAAATTTATTTCTTGAATTAGAATTAAATAGTTATTAATGTTATTCGAAATAAAACAGATAACAGTAGTTAAATAAAATGAGTATAAAAAAAGAGAAAAATCGTTTGTGAGAAAAAAGAAGTTCAGAGAAAGAAAATATAAAATCGTCTGTTAATTAATATAATAAGAAATACAAAAATGATTTTCATAATTTTTCTCTAGCGTAATTAACTTTGTATTTGAATAATAATTTTTTAAAAAAAATAAGAATTAAGAATGAAAGAATTTAAATAAAAAAGACAAAATTCATTAAATTGATTTTAAAGAGAAAAATATTTCGAATGTTTAAAAAATCAAATTGGTCATCTTTCTCCAAAAAATAATATCACGTGTTATATTCTTTTAATGTCTAGTTTTTGTGTACGGTTTGTACTAAAAATCAATAAATCATTTAAAAATGACATTGATTAAATTATATTAGTAATTTCTTCGGATTGTAAATTTAATATAAATTTTATCATTATTATACTAAGTTTTTCTCTTTGATAGTATAATGCATTTTATTTAATATATAAAAATTTGTTTCTTTTTCTTGATTGTTTTTAAAAAAACTTCTTCTAGAAATAATGATCAAACAGAAAAGTAAGCAGTTAAAACTGTAGAGGTTAAATTTGAAACGTAAATAATGTCAAAGAATACATGCTCTTTGATTTGTAAAAGAATATAAATTTACTTGATGATTATAAAAGTGTCAATATAAAAATAAGTGCAATATATAATATTCAAATTAAATTGTATATCTATTATCTTCCTCAAATGATCATTGTTCTAGTATGGTATAAATTACATATAATAATAATGCTGGAAAAATTTAGTTTTTTTTTCATTTTTTTTTTCTTATAATTTTTTTTCAATCAACGCTTACAAAAATATTCACTTAATCTATTCATTTTATTTTTAAGGCAACTCATTGCTCAAATTGTAAAGCTGTAATTTACATGTAAATTTTAATTTGTACTTCAATTGAGTGTTCTTCTAAAAAACAATATTTCTATTACCTTTTTCTCTAAATTGCACTGGATTTTTATTCCGCCTTAGCTTTTGCACCTTGACATAGACATGTTTACAGTACAACGTCGTTTATCCGAATCAATTGGGACCGGACACCGTTCGGATACGCGATTGTTCGGATAACCGATAACCGAATGCTTTCCATGCAGTATCAGGGCTGGCTCTAGAAATTTTGCCGCCCCGGACAGAAAGGAAAAATGCCGCCCCTATCCCCAAAGTAAAAAAAAACTATTATTAAAAAAGATAAAAATTGTTCATAAATGCACACTTATAAAACTTGAATATTCCTTGCGAAGAAAAAGGGAGCTAACAGTACACACACACACACACACACATATATATATATATATATATATATATATATATATATATATATATATATTACAAACTAAAACATAAAAAATTACCACTGTTTTTTTTCTGACTTTTAATTCTGAAAACTTTCTGATCAATTTGTTCAGCTATTTCATGTTCGATAGCCAATGTAGCTAAGCCATTTAATCTATCTTTAGAATTTGTGAACTGTAAGAAATTTGTTATTAATTTTAATTTTGGAAACTAAAAATATCTACACTTGCCAAACTTATTATCAAATAAAGTAAAATAAATGCAATAGCAAGATTTGGAGCAAATTCTAAAACACAAATAAAGTTTAAAACTTCAAATGGGCTTTTTTTTGCAGCTAAAGTTGAACCTGACATTATCTCATCTACTCAATCAAGCGCGTTTACATCCAATGATTCTCCGTCGGTCAGCATAATTTCTAAATTTTTACAGTTTTTAATTAATTAAAGTTTTAAGGGTATCTCTTAAATCATACATATTGTACAAAAATTGAAAACAATTACTGTCAGTACTCATTAAATTAAATCTGACTTCCAAGGCATTAATTGCTTCGTCCAATGTAAAAAAATAAAACTCTATCTTGAATTTTAATTTAGGATATTCCATCGGATCCTCTTGTGCTTCATAATTAAAATTAACATTTTTCCGTCGAACTCTGTGATGTGGCTGCGTCACCTCAAAGTTAGCAGAGATATCAGACTCGATGGCCAGTTCTTTTACATCACAGTGCATTTTATCAAAAGCCACATCCTTTAAAAAAATCTTAACAATTTCTTGAGAGTACCATAGTAGATGGTAGATCGAAATATTTTGTTTGAAATAGCTTGCTTATTGGATTTTAATGCAATTAAAGATTTTATACCAAATAATGATGGTCATGGAAACTTGAATTGTTAAGTTGAATTTAATAATCCAGAGGCCTCATCTCTTATAGAGTTGTCAATTTCAGCATTATTATAAAAACTAAGCATCATAAAAACCTCCCAATTGATAACTTAGGGTTTAATAGTCTCTATGCAGCTTTCACAGCTATTTACACTAAGTGGCTATAAAGTTTTATGCCCTTTATATATTTTAATAATATGACCCAACGAAAATTTAAAAATAAATTTTTTTTAACTATATTAAAAAAAGTACAGGCTTCTAAGGATACTTTTGCCATGTCATTAACTACCAAATTTAAAGAGTGGCTACTACATGGCACATAGATTGTTCTCGGATTTAACGTTCTTATTTTAAATTGAGCTCCTGATTTGTCGCCTTTCATATTCCCTCCGTTATTGTAGGCATGCCCCCATATATCTAGTAAATTTAGCCCTAATTTTTTTAAGTTTCTCAACTATTAAATTTGAACCTTCTCTTCCAGTTAATCTTTCAACTGGAAGGAAACCAAAAAAACTCCCATTAGTTTTAATGATAACTTCGTTAGAATTAGATTTCTCAATCAGTACATGTATACCTTACCATAAATGTCATTTGTTCGATCTTGCTGGTATCAGGAGCGCAATCTAAAATTATCGAATAATATTTAGCTTGTTTAATTTTATGAACAATGTATAATTTAATATTCTCTTATAAAAGAGAAATTATCTCGTTCTGAATATTTTTCTCTAGATAGTGTACTTTAACTTCTTCCAAATTTTTCATAACAAAAAAAAGTATTTTTAAAATATGGTCCAAATGCCGCCCCGGACATAGGTCCGGTTTGTCCGGCTCTAGAGCCGCCCCTGCCAGTGTATGATACTGGACGCTATACAAATATTGAAAATCACCCCATGCGGGAAACGTGCTTGAGAAAAAAGCCAAATAGGTGCAAAATGTCACAATTTTACCTTGATTGCGGAAAATAATCACTTATTTTTCGCTGTACCGTTGTACACCTTCGTTTTTTCACTGCAAGGTCTCTGATTCTGTCGAGCAGCAGTAGTTGAGTAGGACGGCACTCTGATTGTTGTTCGTACCACTCCGTAGCTGTCTCTAACATAGAAAAATCATCAGGATTTGATGGACCTTTGCTACTTCCGTTGTTGTTGTTGTCCTCGTCTTCATCCATTTCATCGTCGACAGGGTCGGATTCTTCTTGCACGGAAGTCACTATCTCGCCATTATTTAGCATTTGAAATACACAGTCTTCTGCATCGCATGCCATCCAGGTTTCTACATCAATAAAACTTAACAAAAGAGCATGTATACACCCCCTCACTTGGAAACAAACTGACCTAATATTCCGCTCAGATGTTTACCAAATCTCACATCTGAAATTCCCCAAATATCCCTCTCCTTGGGTTTTCCCGTCACTTTTGCCCTCACAGGAAACAAATGGTGAACATTGCACTGTTCGAAAACGTATCCGGACTTTGGTTCGGATTTTCGACCTTCCGGATAATAAACGTTTGGATAAACGTTCATGAGTAAATACTGTTTCCTTTGATTTTACACATGAAAGGAGTTTTACAAAACTGTGCCCCAGTGATTTATTAATAGTCATGGCAAGTGCTAATCTTACAGGCAATTGTATACGCGCGCGCGTTTCTGTACGAATGTCATATCCAAATCCCTTCGAGTGTCCATTGGGATCCTTGGTTTACATACAATTTCGCCTTTCTTCACTGGCGTAGCTAGTCTTGAGGGAGCCCTGTATCAAAACTCCTTAGGGGTTCCTTAACACATTCCTATTTCTTGCTTATGCATGTAAGCGTTGGGCCCTGTAGCGTTGGGGCCCCGTATCATTGATACGGCTGATACGGTGGTAGCTACGCCTCTGAACTTCTTATCTCCTGCTAAAACTCAGCAACGGATCTGCATGAGGAGAGTTAAAATTCACAAATTAAGAATCGTGTTCACTCTTCGGATAAACTCTAACACTAACCTTGTTGTCTATAGAACCATCTTATAAAGGTAGTCGTAATACAAATTTAAAAGGAAAAAAATTCTATTTTTAAAAGTAACAAAAGTTTCTATGTCCCCCTAACGGTGGAACAACCCATTTTGTACAACTTATACAACTGTTCATACCCATTGCACAAACTGCAAGACTGTAATTTACATGTATTAAGTAGTTGTATTTTTTTCCAGCATTTTATAAGCTGTGTGTGCGTGTGTGTGTGTGTGTGTGTGTGTGTGTGTGTGTGTGTGGTGTGTGTGTGTGTGTGTGTGTGTGTGTGTGTGTGTGTGTGTGTGTGTGTGTGTGTGTGTGTGGAAAAAATAAATTTTAGGCCTTCATCTACTCATTTTAATTTGTACTTCATTTTAGTGTGCTCCTTCCAAAACAATTATCCTAATCACCTTTTCTTCTAAACTGAATCTTTATTCCGTCTTTGTTTCTGCACCTTGACAGAGCCACAAACAATTGTCAATGAGTCGAAATATTGTTCCCTCTTCGATGTTGCACATAAACCAACTTTTTCAAAACTCTGCCCTGTGATTTATTAAGATTCCCTGTGATAGGCAAATGCCATTCTTGCAGGGAATTGCGTGCGTTTCAATACGAATGGCATTTGAATGTCCCCTCGAATGTCCAGTGAGATCCTTGGTACGCATACAATTTCAGCAACGGATCTGCATGAGGAGAGTTGAAATTCACCAATTGAGAGTCGTGTTCCCTCTTCGGATAAACTCTAACATCAACCTTTTTCTCTGCAGAACCGTCTTTTATCGAAAAGATGGCAACTAATTCATTGCATGACAGTTTATAATAAACTCTAGGATGACCCTTAAGGCTTTTATAAAAACACAAAAACTCTTGACCTTGGTTTTTATTTTGAATTTCATATAATTTCTATATATACATATTTTAGTGACGCTGACTGCTGTGTTGTAGGGGCTGGGTTTGAATCCCGGAGAAGGCATGAGTGTTTGTAAATGTATAATGCCTTCGCAGGAGGGGGCTACTCTGAATTGCCGTCGAGCCACAAGTCCTCTCGTGAGATAGGTGGAAAGGGAAGAGATGTGGAGGCCCCTAACCACTCCCATGGAGCTTTTCCTCAAAATTGGGGTCAAAGCTACGGCTAACGACAGACGTACAATTTAGCCCGATGTCATGATGAATTTCGTGGGCCTCGATCTGACTACGTTAGACAGGTGGCATTATCAACAACAACAACAACATATACATATTTTTTCATAATTAGCTGAAAAATTTGCAAAACGTCGTCAAGTTTAACTATTTTTGCACGTTCATTCAAAGCCTCACTATTATCATAAATGTAAATTAGTCCAAACTGTTATTACAACCTCTGACAATAAAGTTTGGTGAATGAAGTCAGAATGGCCAATCTGGCTACACTGGCGAAACATAACGCTGCTCATACGTAGAAGCAGCTGTTAACCATCTGCCCTCCCTGTTGTACCATTGAGCCTCATTTGTGTTCCATGTAAGACTTTATTTACAAAGTGCTTGTTCAGTGTATTGGTTCTTAACTAATAATAGGAAAATGAAGAAACAAAAGATCAATTTAAAGTTTTATTTTAAGCTTGGCAAAAGACCGAAAGAAACTTTTGAGATGCTGATACGCGTTCATGAAAATCAAGCACTTTTCATAAAATGTGTGTAGGAGTGGTTCACCCGTTTTCGAGAAGGTCGGGAAAGTGTTTTTGACAAAACCCATAGCGGAAGACCGGCGACCTCCATCAGTGACAAAAACATTGAAAAAGTGAGGAAATTAATCACGAAAGGTTATCTATTAACTGTGCGCATGATAGCTGATGAACTTCAGATTAACCGCGAATCTGTGCGACAAATCGTTACCCAGTAATCACAACATGGTTAATGGTTTTTGGTTCACGACAATTCTCATCCTTACACAGCCAATATCTTCAGACAGACAGTTCCTGGTAAAAAAGAGGGTGCGGCCATACTCACCAGATCTCAATCCTCCAGACTTCTTACTCCCACGACTCAAACTCGCTTTAAAAGGAAAGAGATTTGACGATATTCCTGACATCCAACGAAACGTGACGTGGCTTTCGAACTCCATCCCAAAAAAAGACTACTTGCAAAGTTTCCATGACATGTATAGCAGATCTCAACGGTGCATAGTTACGGGAGGTTTCTGTTTCTAAGGACTGTAAAGTAACTTTCGTTAATATTATATCTACGTTAATGTTACAGGACTATTCACCGAACTTTATTGTCAGAGGTTGTATGAAAAATAAATTTATTACATCATCACGAAAAAACATTCTGTATATATATTTACGTTGATCGGGGTTCGAGGATTTTATGCAAATCAGTCACAAGCAACAAGACAGTTCTTTAAGAACGATGAGAATTTATTGTCGAAAATCAATCCTTAAAAATACAGGATTCAACAGCAAAATTCATAGAATAAATATCAAAAGGATTTCACACCTTCAACAGCACTTAGACGCAATTATCAGTATCCAAAATACACGTATGTATGACATTATTCACAAGAACACTCGAGCTAATCGCTAGTCAAAACAATGCTCACTAATAGCTGGTTAAAACAAGACTGACTCGTTTCGGCGAGTTTCACTCTATTTATAGCCTTGGCGGAAACTTCGAGGAAGATCTGCTTGCGTCATAGATCGTGAGATTAGAGAATTTCTCCACTAATCTCTAGAAAAATCGAAAGGGTCCCAAACTCTCCAAATTGGTCGCCAAAAATTATGCCTACTTGGCTCTAGCTCCAAGATTTCACCAAGTTCCCATTGAATCGCCAATATAACGTAAGGGACTGCGTTGCTTGCGAATATTACAATAAATTTAACATAGAGTGGTACAAATGCATTACACATCCAAATACAAATTATTTACACAATTATTCAAAATTCGTAATAATATATATATATATATATATAAAGCAGTAACCTGTGAAAAACACATTATTTAAAAGAATATTGGTTTTCCGTAAAAACCTGCTTTCACCTGTAGTGTATCAAGAATTAATACTTGTGGATTATGTAGGCTTAACGCACATATCTCTTACGACAGCTATCAGAATACGAGCAAACTCGAACAGGAGGGCTGATTATTGGTTTTATTTAATATTTTGTTAAAAGCTTCTAAAGAAGTATTCATTCAAGTTTTAGGGATATTTTTGTTTAAATAATGTTAGAATCTAAATTAAAAAATGAAGAATTTTTGTACATTTATAAGCGGTATAATTGGTGGTTTACTTATTTACGTCTCACTTTGAAGGTACGTAAAAGTTATCGGTGAAGGATATAATTCTGATCCTCGTATAAATCACAAGGAAGATAATTGAGCTATTAACCCCTACTTTAAAATTTCACACCACGTGAACGTGCGAACTTTGAACTCAACAGATTTAACGTTGAGCGGTGTAGAGAAAAGATGGAAATACCCGCATGGAAAAAATTTTAAATTATAGGTTATGATGGTATTAACTTCAAAGCAATTTTTTTCGTTAACCGCTTATGATATTTTTTTAAAATTCAATGTTGAAGCAATTTTTTTTTGCATATTTTTGCCATACTTTACAATATACAGTACGGCCATTAAAATTTCTACACCAGGAAGAAATGCAGATAACAAAATGACGTTTATTGAACGATTATATAACACTGGAAGTAACAAATGATTAAATTTTCAAGAAATTTGAGTGCATAGATCCCGAGAAATAACTACCCAGAACAATCACTTTTGGCAGTAATAACAGCACTTATACGCTTGGGCATTGAGTCAAACAGAGATTGGATGGCATGTACAGGACAGATGCCCATGCAGCTTCAACACGATGCCACAGCTCATCAACCGTAGGTCACGACGGCATATGGTCACAAGCCAGTCTCTTGGCAACCATGGACCAGGCATTTTCTGTTGGAGTGAGATCTGGTGAACAAGCAGGTCAGGGCAACAGCCGAACATTTTCCGTATCAGGGAAGGTCCGTACAATACTGGTAACAAGCGGTTGTGCATTATCCTGCTGAAAAACGTTGGTTTTCACAGGGCTAGAAGAGTAGAACCACGGGTCGTAACACACCAAAAATGTAACGTACCCTGTTCAAAGTGCCGTCAATGCGAACAAAGGGAGACCGAGACTTTTATCCAATAGCTCCCCAATCATCACGCCAGGTGATGGGCCAGTATGACAATGACGAATGCACGATACCAATGTGCGTTTGCCATGATGCCGCCAAACACGGATTTGATCATCTTGATGCTGTAAACAGAACCTGGATTCATCTGAAAAAATTGCGTCTCGCCATTCTTGCGACGTTGATCACACCACTGAAGACGCTCCTGTCTGTGATGCAGCATCAATGGTAACCGCCGCCATGGTCTCTGAGCTGACAGTCCATCCTGCTGCAAACGTCGTTGTACTATTCGTGCAGATTCACAAACGACACGAATTCTTGATTCAGGGCTCGTGACGTGGCTGCACGATCCATTAAGGCCATGCGGGTAACATGACTATCTTTTCAGCTGCTAGCAATAGGGGGCTGTTGAGATCCAGCACGGTGTTCCGTATTACCACCCTGAACTCATTGATTCCATATTCTAATAACGGTCATTGGATTTCGACCGACACTAGCAGCAATACTGCGATACGATAAACCGTAATCCCGGTACGCTACAATTTGACCTTTAACAAAGTCAGAAACGCATTTTTGCTTTTTACGCGAGACATCACAACGACTTTTCACCAGGCACCAACGTTCAAATGTAATTTGTGTATGAGAAGCCAGCTGAACAATTTCTTCATTAAAACACATTGTAAGTATCGCTACTGACCCTGCTTTGTCTGAATGCGCTGAAAAGCTAATCATTTGATAAGCACGACACCTTCTCCCTGTAGTTTAAATTTCATGTCTGTAGCACGTCGAATTCTTGGTGTAGCAATTTTAATGGTCAGTAATGTATTTCTCGAAGGAAACGTCTCTGAATTACAATGGGTTTAACTCATAACGGTCACGTGATAAATACCAATCACGTGACCATTGAATTCAAAACTGGCATTTTTATTCTACTTTTCAAATTTAGATAAAATTTCAAACTTGTTAATTGAGAAATCAAGTTCAAATACTAAGATTCTCCAAAAAGATTTTTTTTTAATTAAATATATTCTAAAATAATATTTATGTACTTTTCATTCAAGTGTATTTAGCTTACCTTTCTGCTTAATTAATGTTGAGAAAATATGTACATTTTAAAAGAAAATTTCTGCAAAAAACAAAATTTAGAACTGTGAAGCGATTGAACTGATTGACGAGAAATACGTGATTGTGTTTATTGTGTGACTCTGACGTCACATGAATTTATGAACTGATTGGCTGGAAATGCGTATGTGCATATGACAATGATGTCACATGAATTTAGCCTATTTTTTCCCCATCTGAATTTTTAAGTTTGATTTTTCTTATGGCATAAGACAGAGTTTCTCAAACTGTGGGGCGCACCCCCTTAGGGGGGGCGTGATAACCCTATGAGGGGAGCGCAAATATATTGGAAAGTCGAAAACAAAAGATTATTTTTTAAAAATTTTAATTATAAAAAATATATTTTGAAATAATAAAAAATAAAATAAACATTTACACTTATATAATACACTTATAAATATATCAGTACTGCGCAAAAGCATTTTATAATTAACTTAACAATACAAAATTAAGAATACTAAGTTAACTACTAATTGTAAGTCAAGAACAAGTTTAATAATTACCAGTGAACCCAAGGTCTTGTCATATACAAGATTATATACAAAAATTGACACTTATCTGGATAATTATACGGTTTATAATTAATCCCTTAAATGCCAATTAAAAATTACACGATTTGCTCCCCAATCTCACCGTTTTTTAACACGTAGGTGAGTTCATGTGGTGTATGGTGGGGGGGGGGGTAGAAAAGGGATGATTAAGCAAACCCTGTCAAAGTTCTTTTATTGCACTCCAAAGCTTTCGGAATAGTTTTATGGATAGTAGTGTACAGAAAACACAGTACTTCGGAAAGACGTATATATAAGTCCAGGAAATTTAATGCATTGTCTGAGCGTAAGACATTTATATACGCCAGTATATAAATTCGTATTGTAGCTTTAGGGTCAGAGTATATTATTTTTGAATTCAATACATTGTTATTGTATGGGGGCGATGAAAATAATGATTGAATATTGGGTGGCAAATATTGAAAGTTTGAGAAGCACTGGCATAGAAACTGATTCCCCAATTGTCGGTAAGTTTATGAAATAACATTAAAAATTGGAAGTTTTTGTAGAAGTTTTTAAATCATTCCATCCAGAAATGTACCGATCTGAACAAGACTGTTTTCTTGAGATGTACTGAATGGACATTTGATTCTCTCTTTTAAAAAAGGTGGGAGCTGAGAATCAATAGGCTTTAAAAATGGGCAATTTGTCCCGAAATAAAACCTAAAACTTTAAGCACATTTCCTTAATAAAAAAAATATTCAAAATTTTTTGTTATGAAATTATTTTTAAAACTCTATGGATATAAGCAAACATACACACTTACGTAACGTTTTAAAAATCCTGTGATATGCACATAGCGATAGCTTTAGACAAAATGAACGACGTAACTAAAAATGTAATTTATTTTTTTAAAAAAATAGAAGTACAGCAAAACCTGGTTTATATATATATAAAACACTGTGTTGCACTCTTTTAACCAAAATGTTTCAAAATATCAAATTCATTGTCTAAAATGTTCACCTAAATTAGGGATTTCGAGAATACAATTCAACTTATCAAATAGCCAATTTATTTCATTAATTATCAACAAATTAGTTATTTCACTTTAAATTTATACTTAATGGAAAAGTTTTCAAATAGAACTATTAAAATTCATTAAGT
Source organism: Trichonephila clavata (assembly GCA_019973975.1). NCBI lineage: Eukaryota > Metazoa > Arthropoda > Arachnida > Araneae > Nephilidae > Trichonephila > Trichonephila clavata. The sequence goes on from BMAO01025453.1 coordinate 74,218, forward strand.
ACTTAGTATTACTGCCAGACGCAATTACATTACTAAAGTCCCAAGCCAATTAAACGACGCCGAATTCATAATATAGTTAACTGTTTTAATTGAACGCATTATTACTCCAAGGAAAACTTTAATGTCTTTCAACATTAGCATAATACTTATTTTATTAAAATTAAACGTGACGTGTTGTTATAAAAAAAAATTAGCTATTCATATAAGAGCTATGCGATTTATTGTTGTTTTTTAAACGTCAAAAATCACACGTCATGCGAGGCTTAAATTCAATTCGAATTCTCTTATTAACAACAAAAATAATAACAGCTGTCATTCCAATTTTTTAAATTCTTTATCCGCATTCTTTTAAAAAAAATTTAGCAATTAAGATTATTGAAATGAATATTGGAGACAAAACAAACAAAAATGCATGAATTTAATTAAAAGAATCGACACAATAATAATAAAAAAACCGTTTGGGGAAAAAATTTAAACAAAGAAGGAAATAATCGTCTGCAAATTAATATGGCGAAGATATGAAAATAATAAACTTCTTTATTTGCTCTTTCTGAATAAGTTTACGGTGGAATTGTAGGTTATTAAGCCTCTTTTTTTTAAAGGTCTTCATTTAGAAGGAAAATTAAAAATGAAATGACTTTACTGAGAAAGTATGACTCACAGTTAATCGATTTAATAAAAGAATTTGTACGAATATTAAACATACACAATTGCAATACATTTAAAGTTAGTATAATTTAATAGCATAGTAAATCAAAAAGTAATATAAATTTTGATAATTACGCTTCTTTTATAGAATTTTTATAGATTTGAAAACATAATTATATATGACTTCTTTCTTTTAAGAAACATATATTAAAACAATAATAACATCACATGACATCCTGATGACCAATCTTCTTTTTCAGAATACTTTTAATTTGCATTTTATTATTTTTATACTTTGAAACTGCAGGATTTCCCAATTGACGTTTTGCACTTAGACAGTTGCGAAGTAAAAATCCTTTTATACATATTTTATCTCATATACCGCAAATACATACTGGAAAAGTTTTTCTTTATTCAGTGTGAGCTGTAAAAATTCTGTCTGAATTTAATTTTTTTTTAAAAATCAGAAATTATGTAAAAATTAGAATGTTTGTATATTTATTTAAAACTAATACAAATCCACACTGTACATCATTTGATTTCAAAATTTTGTGGGGAGCTTCACTGATGTTTAAAAAAAAGCCGTCAGCATATTGTGACAAAAAATTTTCTCAAATTTGTTTTTAGTTAATTGCTTTCTAAAACCTCCGTAGAAGGGTTTTTGTGTATATGTACGAAGTCACCAAATGCCGTTATATGCAGCCATTCTTGAAAAACCGTTCCCGCTTATATTTAGCAAACAATTACTGAATTTAGTGACACCTTTTGATTTGGCAACATTTAAGAAGAGTCTGTGGAACTTCACTCACAAAGGGTGTCGCGGATTGCTTTTCAGTAATTCCTAAAGGGAAATATGTGTGAACCTTCCCTAACCGGCGAGGGATTCATTCAGTCTGTAAACAACTTTGGCCGATAACGGACCCCCGAAATCGGTGGGTGTGCCTACCCACAAAACAGTAGTTTTTAATTTATATTTAATTGTTTGTGTGTTGTGTGTCATCATAATAAATGTTTAAAACGAAAATTAAGGACTGATAATTTGAAAACCGAATACGCAACCAATTCACAACAAAGGAGTTGTTATAATTCTATAAAAACCCGGTTGTAACTATTAAACGTGCAGACTTGAAACACGACAAGTGTGTTTCTTTTGATGAGAAGAAATTTGATAAAAAAAAAGTATTTTGCAGGAATCAACTCCCATGGGGTAGAGTCATAGGGGCGTAAAAGATAAATATCTTTCTTTCAGTTATTTTTAAATCAAGAGTCAAGTGTGTAACATCGGCTCATTAGAAGAAGTCTTCCCGACAATACTTGTCAACTTAAATGTTCAGAGTGAGCGAAATATCCAGATGGGACATTGTAATCTCCCAACAAAAAGATCATGTATTCTTCCCTCATGCCTGGGGTGAAACAGGTGTCTCGTCGATTTTGAAGGCTGCTATGTTGAAAGCACACCACCATCATCTCCGACACTCAGACAACGTTTTGGCACCACGATTTATATAAAGGACGCTCATGTGAACAGTATCCATTGTTGGGTCCCCTTTTACACATGAGGACCTCAAACTATTCAAATGAAAAGGAATGTCGACCTGTTGGGAAAAACACATTACCTGGAGGGTGTCATCAGTGTCAAAGTGACAGGGCGATTTATAGTCCTCCCTTTGGTATTCGAGTTACGCGACGAATTTGATTTCAGTCACGCCGGTCTATTATCTCAAAGAACCAAGAGAGTTGGATCGAAAATGAGGTAGGCCCTTTGCAGATCCGCTACACTCACCAATCAGAGACTATTGGGGGTGTGAAAGAGACTCTCTCAGGGGTTTTAAGGGGTTGGCATGCAAGTTGATGAGGCTCCTCTTCGATCTTTTGCATTACCTTCCGTATCAGTTTTTCCTTTTTGAATATACTCGATAGAAGTTGCGGGGCAGATGAACCTCAAGGACCAAGAGAGAGGAACTGGGATGATCTTTGAAAGACTGAGTGCGGAGCAAACGCTTAAGTGAATAGACTTGGGGCGATAAGAGCGAAAAGGGTTGCCGAGACAGCCGCACCCAGGAGCCGGTCATTTCAAGATCTAAAAACTTAAACGAGACTAGAACTTTTCTCCAGTGAAAGGTTGAGAATAGTAACAATTTACTAACGAATATACTGCTTTGTTTAATTAATTTAGAATAAAGTGCTTTTGGCAAAAAGTTTAAAGTCTCACACTACCCAGTAATAAAGTAATTTTAAAAGCTCATGACATCACAAGTACTATAAGAATATTTTTGAATATAATTAAAAGCTTTATATTAAGAGATATCAAAAACTTTAAGAAAAGTATATAGTCCTACATTATTATGAAATATCCGGTGAAGTGGGTAGATAACCACTACATGCCACACAGTTGTCTTTAATGTGCAAAGAAAAAAGTTTTGACTAAATTATTTCATTCCTTAAAAAAATCATTGATTTTTTAATATTGTATACTGCTGCCCACCGTAAATGCAACACCCTGAAGGAAGAACGCAAACAACATGAAATTTAAAACATGCATTAGCGGAGATGAGATATGCAAATGATTAGAATTTCAGCGCAGACACACATCACACACGCCGGTGGCGCCACCTCAAAACGCTATTTAATGCTTGGAGGTTTCGACAATTTCAAGTTCGGCAATCGTGTTTTTCTTGTGGTTTTTTTCAAAAAACGATCAGTTATGTCTCGTAGGAAACAACGATCAACGTTTGATCAAGTATCCGAGTTCGACACAGGAAGGATAGTGGCCTACCGAGATTGTGGATTATCTTCCAGGGAAATCGGTAGTCGTGTTAGACGAAATCAAACAACTGTAATGCGGATATGTGACCATTGGTTGGAGGAGGGTACGACGGACCGACGTAGTCGATCGCATCCACCTCAGTGCACCACTTCACGTGAGGACAGGCAAATTGTGAGCATGGCAGTGACGGATCGCTCAGTCACATCACGAACCATAGCACAGCACATTGAGTCTGTAACGCATCATTCAGTGTCTGCGCGTCACATTCAACACCGTTTACAGCAGAGTGGAATCTGTCCGCGTCTGTCCGCAATCAGCGTCTGTCCGCAAGACGTCCATTGCTTGGTCTAAACCACAGACGTCTCCGCCGTCAATGGTGCGATGAAAGAAGGATGTGGGTGGCAGAATGGAATGAAGTTGTCATTACTGACAAGTCTCGCATCTGTCTGCGACACCACGATGGTCGGATTCGAGTCTGGAGACACCTTGAAGAGAGGATGCTGAACAGCTGCGTTATGCACCGCCACACTGCTCCTGCACCGGGTATTATGGTATGGGGCGGTATTGGATATCACTCTCGCACTCTTGTAGTACGCATTGCTGTTACTTTAAACAGCCAGCGCTACATCTCCGAGGTGTTGGAGTCAGTTGTCCTTCCTTACCTTCAGGGCTTGGCCACATCCATATTTCAACAGGATAATGCGCGAGCACACGTGACACGCATTGTCCAAAGATACTTCGTCAATCACCAGATTGAATTGCCTCCCTCCCCGGCTCCTCTCCGGATCTTTCACCGATAGAAAACATATGGTCCATGGTTGCTCAACGATTGACCCAGATTACACACCAGCTGCCACACCAGATCAACTTTGGCAACGTGTGGAAGCTGCTTGGTCTGCTGTACACCAAGAACACATCCAAAGTCTCTTTGAATCAATGCCGAGGCGTTTGGCAGCGGTGATCCCCAACAATGGCGGCTACTCTGGCTACTGATTCTGGCAGGAACAACACTTTACAGAAGTCTATAAATTTAATCATTTGATACTTGGTCAAGATGTTATCTACAAAATAAATTTTGTTGTGCTATCTCTTGTCTTTCTTGGTGTTGCATTTACGGTGGCCAGCAGTGTATATATAAAATTTTACATCATATAATATTAATTGGTTTATAGCTATTGGGCCGTCAGAATAATGTCAAATAAAAAGGTTTTTTGTGAAGGTAACTATATTTGATTTTTGTAGCGTCAATTGAAGTGTCTCTACGACTCTTTATGAGACTATTTCGTCATATGATAGTAAAACGATCCCTTTTACAGCACGTCGGAAACAGTTTACTAAAAATATAGATTCACTATATTTTATTTATTGTTTTATAACTGTGTAAAAAACATTTTACATATTTAAGAGATACTTTTTTGAAAAATGGTACGTAAACATAATGAGATATCAAAAATTATGTCCAATTTAAATTAAACAGGAAGAAAAAATTTTAACTCGATGATTATTTTCGTATTTCTGCAGAATGATTCAAATATCTCTATTAAGATCACAATAAATTTAAGCTCTATTGGAAATTTTCAAAGATATATGTTCCATAAGCAGAGTCTTAATTTTGGCATTTTACTCCTTCGAGCATGTCTTAGTACCCTTAAGTCATTTTTAGTTCCACCTTGTAAACCATCCTTTAAGACTCCCTTGTGGTACTGAACCGTATACAGTGGAAGTCGTTTAACATGAAATGACGGACTGAAATATTTTTCGTGTTAAAGAGTATTGCCAAAAAAATATTCAACAAAATTAAGTTTATTAGAGTACATTTTATTTATGCATATATTTAATAAAAATCAATGAAACAACTGATTTACAAAAACTTACTGAAATTTAATACAAAATTTAGCAATACCAAAATCTTTACAGATTTCTGTGATCAAACAGCATAACGAAGCTATATCTTCATTTTAAACGAAATAGCGGTTTGTTTTCTCCCTGAGCATTTTTCCACTTGTTTTCAAACAAATTCTTCTAAATTAGAAAAAATAATGCGAACCAAACTCACTGATTTTTATTCACACTACGAAAGTGCCACTCAAAATTTCAAAATTTGAGATCCAATATTCAATCATAATTATCATAATATCATCGCGCCCCCTTCTATACTCCCCCTTAATACATATTAATGTATTGAGAATTCAATCTTTGACACTAATACGACTTTTACCTGTAAAGCACCACCAGCGTACATAAATGTCTCAGGCAGCCAAAGTGTTCATTGCCCCGGACGTATATATACGTTTTCCCGAAGTACGGTTTTTTCTCTGCACTGCTATCTACTAAATTATCTATTAAATTAGAAGGCAATGAGAGGACATTAACTGCGTTTGCAAAGGATTTACTTATTTCAGAGATTTGCTTATTTATTCCTTTTCCGCCCCCCCCCCCCTCCCTATACATTACATACGCGTGCCTACGTGGAAAACAGAAACATTAGGAAGCGAATCTCCTAACTTTTACTCGGCAGTTGAGGAATTTATTATAAACTGAGCAAATTTATCAAGATAAGTGTTAATTTTTCTATATAATTTTATATATGACAAATCCATGAGTTAATTGGTAATTATTAAGCTTTTAGTATTGTTAAATTAATTATAAAATACATTGTGCAGCACTGATATATTTATTGGTGTATTATATTAGTATAAATGTTTATTTTATCTTTTATTATGTCAGATTTTTGTTTGTTTACCTTCAGTAAATTAATATTTTTTAAAATAATCTTTTGTTTTCGACTTTTCAAAATGCTTACCCCCCCCCCTAGGGGATGGGCACCCCATGGTTTGAGAAACGCTGCTCTACGATGTACTCGTCACTGAAATCCAAAGCCATCTGATGAGAGATGAGATGTTTTGTGTGGCGTTTGTAGAGATAGGGGTAAAAGTAGAGCTTAAATATGAGGCTTGTTCAAATGAAAGTGATTTCAATATATTTTCATGAAACAAACGCGATAGTGAAGGTATATGTACCATGCATGCGCATGCGTAAGCAGATTTGTGATAACTGAATTCCTAAGGACCTGGTATTCACTTAAAAATGCCTGGTAGGAATGTAATTGCGTCCAAAACGGATCAGCTAGCTGTAATAAAGTTTTTAACACAGAAAGAGTGAAAGCCGGTGAATATGTATCGCAGTATGCTGGATGTGTACGGTGACATGTGTGTGTTGAAACCCACGATAACGAGGAAAGCGAGAATGTTTAAGGACGGTCGACATTAGACAAGGGATTTGCTGCGGCCCTGTCAGGCGCACAAAGTTGTGACAGAGAAGCTGATTATAGATGGCACTGCAATCAAGGGAAATTGACGTCGAAACAATCGTGACATCGCAAATGAGTTCAAAGTTTCCATCGGTACTTTTCACAATATATCCACCAACATTCTGAAGAATCGAAAAGTTTGTTACCCTAATGGGTACCCCGTATGCTATTTAAACTCCACAAGAAAACAGTGAATGTGTCTAAGTTTCCAGCATTTGCTGTGCTACAGGAATGATGGTGACGGCTTTCTGCGGGGAATGAAACCTGGTGTCTTCACTTCCAACCGGAAGGGAAGTCCGTCAGCATGCAATGGAAACATCCCGACTCACCTAGGTGCAAAAGATTCAAAGCTCAGCAGTCAGCCGGAAAGATGATTTTAACAGCATCTTTCGACATGCGAGGACCCATAGTACTAGTGTTCTGAACTGGTTCCATGATCAACCCGACATTGCTCTTCGCGGACGGAATTCGTAACCTTCCTAAGCAATGGGACGCCTGCCTAAGCTCCATGGGGGATTTCTTTGAACAAACTTTGTATGCATTTCACTCATTAAATATTGTTGTTTCTATCTCTGTATCTGTCTCATTTCTGACCCTACGCATCTCGAGGATACACACCTTGAATCACTTTCATTTGAACACTCCTTATGAACAAAATTGGCTTGTGTCACAGGCTATTCCGAGAGTATTTCAAAGCCAAATTAGCATCCTTCCTACGAAGCATATAAAACTAGATCTCTTTCATTTCACATCTCTCTTAAATCTCGTCTGCGTAGTCGGTATTTTTCGTATTTTGTTCATTTTCAGAAAAAAAAATATTTTCCTGTTAAGTGATTTTCGTTTCGTGTTAAGAGAAAAAATACATGAAATACATAGCAGTTTCTCAGGACCGTTATATTATTCCGTTTTAACCGATATTTTGTCTTAAGCTTTTTCGAGTTATACATATTTTACTGTGTGACAGATCTATACGGTCTTTTACTGACCGCCTCTATTTTCCCTAAAGATAATTTATTTATTTCAACCAATCTTCACCGAGAGCCGGGCGTGATTTATGCAAATAAGATATATTATATAAGTTCGGGTTTCGCGAGTTAAGAGAGTTTAGTAAAGTGAAGTGATAGGAAGAGTGAAGTTAAGTGAATTAAAAATTGAGACGTCAGCACGAAGTTTGTTGCCAAGCTTAGATAGCCTGTTAAGCGTGGAGCTATTAGAGAAGGAGCGGATTGAAGATAGAAAAATCCTTATTACAAAAAGCGTGGATTCCTCACCCATTCTTCCAGCCATTAAAAAGGCAGAAATCATCACGAAGGAACCGCCGATGTAAAATATAATATCAGTGATTTTATTTAAGATATTGCGAATATTCGTACGTGGCGTAGCTGTAATTGTGCGCGTTTAAGCTGTCCTAGATTCAGATGACATTCTGAATATTCCGCTAATAGTGATTCCCCTTTTCGTACTCCACTCTTATTTGTTTTTCTTAATTGAATTGTGTGTGACTAAACTTATGTGTTGATTATAATCAATAAATCTAATTGATTTGCAATTATATCTTTTGATCATTTAAGTCTCCCTACACATCCAGTAGTATTTTCAGGTAGACCGGGAGACAGTAGTGTAAGGGGTGACTTTCAGTCACGACAACTGTACATCAGCGGTCTTCAAGCTTTTTAAACTCACGGAACCCCTAGAACTAGAAGGTGTTTGCGTAGAGCCCCTAGAACTAGAACTGCTCCACACACACACTTAGAAGAATATATCTTAAAATAATATTTAAAGTAGATCAACATTAGATTAATATAAAGACAATTAAAAAAGTATTGCATTTATTATTTAAAAAATTCTAATCTACTATTAATATATTTTACTCATTAATAATATTAATTTGTGATACAAATGACACCTACTATGCATTACGTTTAGAAACTGGTATATGTGTGCTTACATTTTTTCACACAAACTATCGAAGATTAGGTTTATTGAGAATAACTGCAATCACATTACATTTTCTAAGTTCCATCTGTTTCTGTACAAAAGTATAGAAACAAAGCCACTCACGTTGAGAAATATTTTTCACCTATACACATTGTTCTGAATGGCATTAAAATGTTTACACTGTGTGAGAAATATTGTGCATTTTGCATGAGAGAATTTACAACATAAAATTTAGGATCTATTCTTGTTTAAATTTAGACTTTTAATATCGAATCGATTGATATGTTGTAGGTGTTTTTCCATAAATACAAAAAAATGAATCCATTTTGCATACACATTTATAAGTATCTTTTTGATTTTTTTTATTGTGACTCGTGGAACCCCAGGGTTCCGTGGACACACGGTTTGAAGACTACTGTACTTACATAACATAACGTGTACACACTATACCTGTTGTACTGTTTGTTTGTTTTTTTGTCTTAAATCAATCTCTATTTGCATGCCTAATTTTATTTTTAAATTTTCATTGAAGATTTAATCGTTCAGTTAAAGTACTTTTGCAGATAATCAACCAAAAATGAAATTTCTTTAAATTTTGAGCACCAGAGAATTTTCTAATTGCACGTTGTGGAATTCTAGAAAACTGAGATATTAATTCAAGTATCTCTCAGTTTTTTACGCCCATTGTTCAATAATACGAGACCTATTGTTCAATAACCCCTTGAACATCCCTGATATGATCTGAACGTAACAAACAACGCTCATTTTCTCTCGAGCTTTTAAATATGTGATTATTCCCGAATATTGATGAGGCTAGATTAAACTTAATCTGAGTCCTGACATCATCCACCGAGATGAGTTACGAGTCCAGAGGACCCCGGAGCTCCCCCCGGGATTTTGATTTCATTCGACCGTCCCTTAATTAAATGAAAGGTCCTATCAAATGCATCGAAAATTCAGTCGCGGTTATGGCTTAGAATGAATTTATAGTTGAAGGGGGGGGGCAATGGCCGTTCATTTACTTAGGGATTTATAATGACTTAATTGTGAATGGTGAAGAATCGGAGGAATTTTTATTTGTGTGTGGAAAAGGATTTTGTGCTTTTCTTAAAAGTATATTGAATCGGTTCTTAATGCAGTTTTTTTTAGTTTTGTTTTTATTGAATGAGTTTAATAATAGTATAAATGGTTAAAATGGTCAATGAACTGTTTGAAAAGGGTTTGGGGTTTTATTTTTAAAGATGGTATATCATGAAAAGAATTTTTTTTGAAGAAATATTAAAAAATAAAAGTAAACTGGGCAAATGGCTCATTCTTTATAAAAATATTTATCACGTTGCCATAGACATTTAATGAATTTTCTTTAAAGTATTTTTATACCTTTAAATATTTTATTTCTTTTTAACTCTTCTTTACACTTCACTTGAGAATTGATCAGAGCTTATCTATCCAATTTACAGTTAAATAATATTTAAATAATTATCATCACTAATTATACCATTGTAGTCCTTATTAGAAGACTGTGTTCAAATCACGTCCGGGTCACCACTGTTGCATTGACATTAAAAATCGCAGTGCATTTGCAATAAAGTTAGCACAAGCGGATAATACAAAGCACACTTTTTTTTTCTTTCGATTACGGCTGGATTCCACTTGAAGCTACATAGCCTCGAACTCGCTGCTCGAAACAGATCAAATGTTAATGACAAATACAATACAAAATATACAATACAAACGCTATAGAGCCAGTTAATCACGAAAATAAGTTTTCCTTCTTTTAATAAATATTTTTTATTAGATACAAACTAGAAGTTATAAATTTTTAGTTTTTATTTTCTTATTTTTATCTCCTTAGGATTTCATAAATTTACAGTGAACATATTCTACTTTTAGCACTCTTAACTCAAAGGCTCAAGCAAAAGGGATTTCAAAATTGTATAATTTAATTGTTTATTATAGTCGCATTTTGAAGTAGCCCGAAGGCTATTGGTAATAGATCTCATAATTTTGAACCTCGATCTTGTGTGACGAGGACGACGACCGAGCTGACATCTCACTCTCCAAATGTCCACATTACAACAGCGGGCGGATTTGGAACATCAGCAGATTTAACGTGGATTATCAGCTCTATATGGTGAGTCTTAAGTAGCACCAGGAATCGATCCAATGACTCGACAAAAATAACTTCGGCCACGAGTTCACGTCCAGGACAATTCGGATACTACGGCCACTTAAATTCTGTGAATGTATGTAGATTTGCATTGGAAATGTACATATATCCGTAAGGAGGAAAAGTTATATAAGGTCGCACTATTAAGCAATACGAGGGCTACTGGTAAAGGATCTTACAATTCTGAACCTCGGTCAAGTGACGAGGACAACATCTGAACTGGCACCCCTCTCTTAATTACAACACTACACCCACGGAAAAATATTGAGCCTCGATAGCTTTAACGTTCATAAGCAAACTCTACACATCAGATCTTCAGTTGCTCACCCCAGAACTCGAAACCGCTACAAACAAGCATAACTTTTTTATTTTAATATCTCTTATCTACTATTTGTGCAGTCGAGCTTAGAACACGAACTGATATCTATTTTTTTTACAATTAGAAAACTTACTAGAGTACAATAATTATTTCTTAGGTATTGTTACCACATTTATAAATCTCTGGTTCTATCGGAATAATAGCAGAAGTTCCTTGCAGGTGATTCCTTTATTATTTTTTTTAAAAAATAACTTTATACTGAAAAAAGTTACTCTGATATTAATCTTTAAATATCTTCTTCGCATGCTTTTATAAATAGATTACAAAATATGAACTACGAATATATTAATAAACTTTTACGTTGCTTTTTATCAGTAATTTTCCATGCAACACAGCGTTTCTGAAACTGTGGGGAGCGCCAGAATATTGGGAATTCGAAAACAAAAGATTATTTTAAAAAATTATTAATCCACTCAAAAATAAACAAAATATATTCTGACATAATAAAAAATAAAATACACATTTACACTGAAAAATACACTTATAAATACAACAGTACTGCGCGATATGTATTTTATAATTAATTTAAAAACTAAATTAAGAATACTAAGCTTACTACAAGTTTAATAAATACCAGTGACCCACGAGCTTGTCATATACAAACTTATATTCAAAAATTAACACTTATCTTGATAATTTGCACGGTTTATAATTAATCCATTGACTGCCAGTTGAAAGAAACGCGATTCGCTCCCCAATGCCTCCGTTCTCTCCTTATGCGCGTTTGTGATGTATTGGGGGGGGGGGGGAACAAAAATAAGGAAATCCTCTGAAAAAGTAAATCCGTCGCTGACACTGCCAAGGTCCTTTTGTCGCATTTCCAAAACCTTCAGAATAATGTTATGGATAGCAGTGCACAAAAAAGATCATACTTCGAAAAGCCGTATATATACGTCAGGAGCAATTAACGCACAGACTGAACGCGAGATATTTATATACCCCGATAACATTGAAGAGGTTAAAGTCGTATTGTGTTTAGCTTTAATGTCAATGTATAATATAATTAAATTCAATACATTGTTATTGTATGGGGGTGGGGGTGTGGGAGGAAAATTATGATTGAATATTGGTTCGCAAATAATGAAAGTTTGAGAAGCACTCACTGATGCAGCATAAAGAATGAAAATTTACAATTATGAAATGCTTATTATATCATTTCTTTCATTGATGAAAGAACCTTAAAGTAGTCAATTTGGGCTTCAAGTACATGCTTATTATGTTTTAAAATAATTAATTTTTACAATTTAATATTTATTTGTGCAAAATTTAATAGTTTCTCGCATATGTTTTTGTTATTGTTGTAGTTTAAGCAGTGGTACGCTATATTGCTAAAAAAATATACTGTGTAATCAGTAAAAAAAAATTCTTAGACATCTAAGGAAAAAGATGAAAAGAAGTATGGGTATAATTTGTCGAAGCTGACTAAAATATTAAGCATGATATTTATTTAATTTTAACAGCAATTTTGAGACTGAGATAGTTGCTGTTAATTGACTAAAGAAAATATTGCATAGGTATTATGTAAATAGATTTTTTTTTCTAATTTTTAAAATGTTTTTAGCAAAAATTACGTCCAATTACTTTTATAAACCAAACATTCATTCTTAAATTTAACATCTAAAGAGAGATCATTTCATCAAAGTTTACTTTAAAGCGCATACTTTTAAAATTATACTTGACTTTAATGTATTTATTTGCTCAAAAACTATGTTTTTATTTTATTTAAAAAACATTTTTTTTTCTCGAAGTTATACATTTACTAAGATAAACGTTATTCTATAATCCTTGCTTTATTGTCACTCTTCGACCTATAGTTACATACATATCCGATAGATGGCAGTAGAAGTCCAAAATCCGATTCTGTTGAATTTCGCATAAGACGTGTTTCAATGCGCTTCTGGAGAGTTAAGAATCTTTATCTCTCTCTCATGTTAAAATGCAAAACAAATTGTTTTTCAGTTATATTTTCTTCATTCAGTGCTTTTTTACACACATTTCAAAAATACATTTTAAGATATTCTCCTTAAAACTTAAGAAAATGCAAAACAAACCCAACTTTTTAATTATGATAGAAAAATTAATTGTGTGGAAAAAAGAAAACTGTCTTTAACTGTAAACTTTAGTTATAGATATTAATAACTTCTATTTTGTTTTTAAAATTTACAAAATATTTAAATTTTAAGCAATTTCTTTCTTTTTTTAAACGTTTAATCAATAATTATTTCTATATTTGATAAAGTAAAATTGTTTGTAATAAAGTAAATTTAAATTTCTTTCTGTTTAATAATAACTGTATCACAGAAAAAAATTAAATTAAGTTTTTGCAGCAACTCTGATACAATGAGTGTGAATGATGTGTGAGCAATATTTATATTATAAAACGTTCTTCAAGTTATCAGTAATTTATAAATTTAAAAAAGGTATATGTAAAAATATAAGAAAAAATTATTTGCTAATTATAAAAAACAATTTTAAAAATTTATTTTTTTTTAAAAAATTTCAATATATATTTTTTAATTTTCAATGATATGCCTTGGAAATTTCTAATCTTTTTTCTTGAATATTATTTATATAGATATATTTAAACTTAAAACTCCGATTATGTATCCACACTGTTTAAAAATGAGATATATACAAAGGTGACAATGGCTTTAAATATTTTTATTAATTGAAAAATTCTGATTAGATTTTTACTTTTCGTCTCTTCTCTTCAAAATGTCATCGATTATAGGCAGAATCATTGTTTTATTAATCAAAATTGTATTTAAAATTTTTAAGAAATACAAAATACTTTTGAAAAATACTTGTAAATTTTTTTTATTTATATGGATACGTTATGCATTTTATAAAGTCCATTAAAAAACTCCTTTTTAATGTATTTTTGCAGAAATGCAATGATTTAACTTATTTTTTTTAAATTGTAAAAGAAAAGGTGAAATTTTTATGAAGATTATTGATTTGGATCTAAAAGTAAATCAAGTACATCTCTCTCAAAAATATTTTTTTTAGGAAAATAAAAGGAGGGTGGGTAAAATAATTTTGAGGTTTTGTAAAATGTGCATAAAAATAAAGTAAATTTACTAATATAAAAATAATGATGAATAGAAAACATTAAAAAATAGGCTTTTTAATAAAACTATGCTAATTTTGCTCCAAATTTCTTCTTTATCTCTAAGGTGTATCACATTTAGTGGGACAAAATTAAACATTCATTAAGATTCAGGTTTTTCTAGTAAATAACAGTTTTATTAGAAAGCTATGTTTTATATTTTCTTATGAAATCAAATTCCTACACGTTTTAGTACAATGACAAATTTAACACACATTTTAATACAATGACTCTTTAGCATATACTTCCTAGCCCATAACCACGGATAGAAAACTATTGCCTCTACACAGTAATAAAAATCCTATACTGTAATACAGGGGTGGGAAATTGTTTTTGCTCAAGGGTCACATTGTGGAAGTGGAGCATACCGGAGGGCCACATTTTTCTAAAATGACTGCATTCATTAGTGAACTTTGCGTCTAAAAAAAAGTAGAAATTGACCATAAAAATCTATAAATATAAGTTAAATAAAGTACTGGTAATTTTAGTGCGGCTGTGCTTTCTAGATAAGCCACAGTAACCGCCTCCGGACTAAAGTGATAATTTTGGTCCTGTGGTACATTACGTGCTTAAGGAACCAAAGGTATAGCAAGTTCTATCCTCCTTACATGTGGCAGAATCACAATATTAAATGACAAAATAGAAAGTGATTTTCCTTGCAATTTTCCATTTTCCTTTTTTTATATATGGTGTTAGACTATTTTTTGTTTGTTACTTTTTATTCATTTCTTAATTTAATTAATGAATTAATATTTGAGAAAACTGTATTAACACCAAGTGTCATCCAATACAAGTTTTAAAAAATGTATTTGTGAACTTGAAAGAATGTTTAGAAAGTATTTTATTAAGGATTTAAAATTTGAACAAGATATATATATAAACATACTATTTTTCTTTAGTTTAAAACTATTTTGTGTATATTTTTGAATTTTATATATATATATAGGGAGAGAGTGAACTAATAGTAGGAATTGAAAAAAATAAAGGAAAAACTATTGTAAAACACGTTTTATTATAGAAAATGGAAGAAAAAAATTCCTATATTTGTGACAGCGTTGCCAATCAGTGCAGAAAAAGTTCTCAAATAAAATTCCTAGAATTCAAAAGAATCGGATATTTTTTCTCCCGCTGCCTTTTCAAAGGTAATTTTAAAAAACCTTCAAGGTCTGAGTCACAAAGCACTTCAAAAATAACGACATACATATGAGGAGAAATGGAAGGGGAAAAAAGTTCTTTAATTCTTTTCAAACTCATATTTTCTTATCGTTTTTCTTTCTGAGGAGAAAAACTATTCAAAGGGTAAAAGACATCATTAGTTTAATATATCCATTTTAATTTGATTGTGGCGCCCTCATTTGAGCATACAAGGTACTACAGTTTGAAGAAATTTTTTTTTATATAACCGCAAAAAGAGAATATTTTTCTTTTATTTATTTTACTGCTTGAATATTTGAAACAGTTTTTGCTCTTCAAAAAGAGATTTGCAAATGTTCTTTTTTTATAATTTTATATTTGAGCTTGAAAAGAAAAAATTACTTTTTTAACGTGGAAATTTATTTTTAGTACTCATTTTAAAAGAAGTATATATATTCAGAAAATAATTAAATTTTACATGAATTTTAAGTAAACGTATTATATAGTACTTACATAAAGAAGAGATTATATAACCTGTTAAGACTTTTTGTGGTACTTATTTTTTAAAAAAAGAAAGAAAGAGAAAATTTAAGATCTCCGCAGTTAAGAAAAAGATTTTTAATCTTCAAAAACGTTATGTAGTAAAATTTCTTATTATAAAGTTGGATTGGGAAAAATGTTATATGCATGCTATGCAAGGGATTTAAAATTTGTCTGCACTTTTTCCAGGATTTAGTAATTTAATATCTGAAACGGCAAATATTATGTAGATGTTTAAAAAATTTGTAATTTTTTAAACATCTACATAATTTTTTCCGTTTCAGAAAAAAAGTAATTAAAGAATGTAATTTAGTAAAAACGCCCAATTAAATTTGTTCGTTAACTTTTCAGACAAATATTAAAATAGTTCTTATTTTACGAATACGTGTAAGAAAAAAAATAAAAGTAAAAAAAAAATTTTTTTTTTTATTAAAAACAAGAAAATATATAATTTTTCTCTTATCCTCTGAAATATTTTGCCACATACTTTTAAATAGAGGCGTGAAAATAATAAATTTATATTCAACAAAAAGATGTATTTTTTTAAAAATTTTCTTATGTACTTTACTGTTAAGAAGAATAAAAACTTGAAATTGTTTTTTTCAAAGTTTTTTGTTATTACTCATTGGCTTTAATTTTCATTAAAGTGGATAATTTATTTTTTAAAGAACTTTTGCAAAATTGTTAGACGTATGAAAACTATACGCGATAGAATTTTGTACAAGTTCGAAAGCACAAATGGACTCTTAAAAAGCCAATATTAAACTGAAGTGATTTTTTATTAAAAAAAAACATGTACATCAACTTAAAAGTAACGAAAATGCTTGATTTAAAAAATACAATCATAAAAAATAAATTCCATTCATATCGTTTTTCTAAAAAGGAGCAAAGGGGAAGCAATTGCAATTTTAAAAATACATCGCAATAAAAAGAGATTTCCTTTTTACTCTTTTTTTTTCATCAAAATAAATATAAGTATCTTGTAAAATTATCATTTAAAATAATTTTAGCTTTTTTTTCTTCTTTCTTTTATTTAGAAAAAAATTAAATGTGCATTTTAAATATTAGGTGAAGAGATACAAAAGATCCCCCCCCCCGGAAACACAGAATCTTTTTTAAAAACAATAGTAATTTTTTCAAAACAAAATTCTTGTGATTTGAAATAACAGCATAAGACACCTCAAAATCATTGCTTTTTCGACATTTAAGTTAAATTTTTCAGTAATAAACTGACACAATTAAAAAATGTTACTTAAATGTATAGGGTATGTTATGTATATGTGTATGTGTGTATGCGTATATGTTAACTATTTATAAATAGTTAACTTTATAGATATTTCTGCATTTTTAAAATTGCAAGATTAGTTTTGAAAAGAAGCATATGTGACTGTAATAACAAATATTATTAAAAATTCAGAGAATGAATGACTCAGTACGCGTGCAAATTATTTATTTTTGTTAAAAAAATAATAAAAAAAGAGGTGTTTTTTTTTAGAGTTTAATTTATTTATCAAAAGAATGTTTTTTTGGAAAAAATATTATTTCGAAATTTAAATATAAACGTATTAAATCATAACAAAGGATGAATTTCCAAGGAATATGGAATTAAAAGCGAATCTGATTAATACTGCAAACGATAATTTACTATTTTCTGCTGTTAACATCTCCAGCAATCATTTTTCAAAGAAAACTTCTAACTCAAAATTTTAAAAAAAAAGCATAAAATATCTGACTTTTGAATCAAAGGTTTCATATAAACGTTTCTGAAAGACAATTTAGAGAGTCACTAAAATCGTTTGGGGGGGGGGGGAGAAAGAAAACAAGTGGCACGCGCTCGCGCGTACAAAGACCTCTGTGTTATGGGGTGGTTCCATTCTAAAAAACACTTAAATGAAGGCGTCAAAAAAAAAAATAATTCTATAATAACAATTTCAAAAAATGTTCGTCTACGAAGAGCTGGATTTTGAGACCCTTTTCCCCCTTGTGTACGCCTTTGGAAAAAAAAATAGGCGTTTGATATCTTGCTAACTACCTAAAAAATGGTCCTGTCAGAAATTAACAGCAACCAGGGATGAGGAGGAATGAAAAACTTAGATCATAATCCACTCCTCAGCCAACCAAACGATATTTTCCTGAAAGGGCAGTGTTGAACAGGAAAAAGAGCCGCGAATCATCTTATCGTCTGCTAATGCCGAGTTTTCATTCCCCGCTCGACTTCGAAACTTCCCCTCTTCTTTCTTCTCCTACCTCCAAGCAGTCTGACTGCCCTTACTACTCTACCACCATCCCTCACGCTATCGTTTGGCACAATGCCAGACGTGCCTCCTCCTCTTTTGCCTTCTGATACACGTCAGAGCATTTTAAATTTCGACCTTGCTGAGTTGTGTGTGTGCTTTTTTTTTACAGTCGCTCTCCTACGTTTAAGTAACAGTTTTACTTACTCTGTTACTTATTTTTTGTTCATTTCTTTTTCTACTATAATCGCAGTAGGAGGTCAAAGGTCAAGTTCTTTCGGACGAAGCCGGTACAGGTGGTGTCATGTGGGTCTCGGGGAGAATGGTCGACAAGAGATTATTTTCTTTAGTTCTTTAAAAAAAATGTTTTGAGCCAGGGGTTATCAGAACTAAACAGGTCTATAGAATGATTTCAGAGTATCAAAAAGGGAGGGGGGGGGGGGGAGGCAGTGGCGCACACATGGGATGTCCCTGTGTTTGAACCATCCCCCTCATTATCCTTGATTTTTTTACGATTGATTTTACTACAATGTATATGGTATGTAAAATTCAATTAAATTTTTTTTTGTTATTATTAATTAATTTAATAAATTAATGCTAATCATTTATTCAATAATTTATTTTTCACTGTTTTTCATTCCTGATAATCATCAAAATCGGAAGAATATGTTTTTCACCCTATTGGGGTATGATACGAGAAGGGTGGACTTTCCTCCCTGAACTCCCCCCCCCTGAAAAATTCTTGTGTGCACCACTGTGGGGAAGGGTAGTATCAGAGAAGGCAAGACAAAATTTATTCAATATCATCTTTCCACTACAATTAATTAGGTTTACTTAAAGAAATAAGGAAAATTGGTGTATTATATACTCATTAAAAATTTCCATGTCATACTTAAAAAAATTTTGTCAGGCGAAACGAAAAGGTGTTCGTATTGACATTAATGCATTAAAACTACCGCTAGAGTAATAATAATTTCACAGAATTAAATATATTTATGTACTGTTATTAAATGTATTCATATATGAACATGATTATATTATTTATCTACAATTATTTTATGAACTAATAAAAATAAACACGAATACCTCCGTATCATATTTTCATTTTGTAATTCTCTCTTTTCAATACTATTAAATAACTGATCTTTTTAGTAATTTTATTCAATGTGCATTTGTTCCATAAATATATATTGGGAAAAGGATATAACTATAACAGGAAAAGTCTATCTGAGATGTCTATCCGAGATCTTAATAGAATATTGGGTGAAGACAGATAAAATAAATTATAAGTTTGAAAAAAACTAAAAAACACGCTTTTATACTGAATCGAACTAAAAAGATATGAAAATTAATTTTTGTAGTAAAGGGGTTGCTAGTTCTGGTTTCGTCTTAAGTGTGGGTCACGACCGCTAGGGGGCATGATAACCCTACGTAAAGGGGGAGGCGAGCATATGGTAAAGTTGAAAATTAAAGATTGTTTAAGAAAATTATTAATTTACTGAGAGGAAGCAAAACAAAATACATTCTGACATAATAAAAAAAAAATTCTTATTGTACATTTGATGCAATCTGTTCCAATTTAAAAATTAATAAAGGGTAGCTCAAAATAACTAAAATACACCCTTGTATAGTTAATCGAACTAAGTAGTACCTTAATCCTTTAGTCGCCAGATGCGGGGTGGGATCTGAAAAGGGGAAATCGGTAATCCTGATATTCCTGATCAGAACAATGAAACAAAATTATGAAATTATTGTATTGCCATCGGTCCTGGACAAGTGAACAAAAATTCGAATTAATCTGACCTTTTAAAGTGGGTAAAAAGTGAGTTTAAATATTCCGTTACATACAAGTGAAGTTTAAAAAAGGGTGTTAAAAAGGAAACATAGCGTCATACTTATCCTATTACTTAAAACAGTGCGACCCAATTTTCAATTATAATTTTCATCGCTCCACCCTTCCATACAATAACAGTGCATTGAATTCAATAATACTATACATTAACGCTTAAGCTACAATACGACTTTAACCTCGTAAGTGCCACCGGCATATATAAATGCCTCACTCAACCAAAGCGTTAATTGGCCCGCACGCATATATATACGTCTTTCCGAAATACAATCTTCTCTGCGCACTACTATTGATAAAATTATTCCGAAGGCTTTGAAATGCAGTAAAAAGACTTTGACAGTATTTGCGAAGGATTTACTTATATTTCGGAGGTTTTTCTTTATTTATTTTTTTCATCCCCTCCCCCAATGCATCCCCTACACGCGTCTACGTGGAAAACGGGGGCATTCGGGAGTGAATCCCGTAACTTTTAATCGGCAGTTAAGTAATTAATTATAAATCGTAGAAATTATCAAGATATATATAAGTGTTAAATTTTATAAAAATTTTATATATGACAAGCCCATAGGGTCACTGGTAATTATTAAACTTATTCTTAACTTAATATTGTTAAATTAATTATAAATACATTACGCACTACTGATACATTGATAAGTGTATTACATCAGTGCAAATGTGTATTTTGTATTTTAATATATCAGAATGTATTTTGTTTGATTATACTTTCAGTAAATTAATAATTTTTTTAAATCATCTTTTATTTTCGACTTTTCAATATGCTCTCGCCACCCTCGATGAGTTATCACGGCCCTCTAGGCGACGCGCCCCACAGTTTGAGAAGCACTGACTTAAAAGGTACTTAAAACATCTAATACTTGAAATGAACATATACAAAATTTAATACTTATCTCGATAATTTGTACAGTTTATAATTATAGGCGTATTGTAACTTTAGCATCAAAATATATATACATTGTTATTGTATGGAGGGAGGGGGTTAAAATTATGTTTGAAAATTGGGTCGCCAATATTGAAAGTTTGAGAAGCACTAGTTTTAACTGTTGGTTATAAAATACATTATCAGAGCAATTTATCTCGCCTTTTCAGTATTATGCTAACTAACGAATTCAAAATCGTTATTATCTGTGTTTAATGTATAGAAAAAAGTGAAAACAAATCATTAATCAAACCATATTATACATACATACCAGAAATATCCATAAAAAAAAGAAAATGATATAATCTCTGAAAGACTTCAGATTTTAAGGGGGGGGGGGGTGAGTTGTAAATAGTATGTTATACAATGTCTCGACGTTAGCTTTTATGAAAAATTCATGCTGTGCTTTACCATCATTTTTTTTTATCTCTTTCCCGGTTAAATCTATTATTGATCGCTAATTCTATTGGAACACAGTATTCGCGTAGACATTGTGCATCCCAAATACAAGATCAATCATTACTTCTTGCTAGAGATAGGAAGAAAGATCGCGACTTGGCATGTCACTGATAAATGACACAGTCAATAAACTTGTAATCGATCTACCGGCCCCGCCATGGACAATTTTAGACGCACAGGGGGTAAAAAAAGAAAAGAAGAAGAAAAAAAAAGAATTTCTCCTATAGTGTGTTGTTTTAATATGAAGTAAAGTGAATAAAAAATCTCTCGCTATATAAAAAAAGTTTTTCGTGATGCTGTAATAAATTTATCTATACATAATTTATCGCAAGTAAAATGGTCGTAGAAAGTTGAATTTAACTAAAGAGGAAAGTCTGGAATGATTTTCTTAGGGTATCCTCCTTATCTTACAGCGCTTTCTCGAAATGTCCACTTACGTCATACATCGTGATGTTTGAGGCATCTCCAGTAATTTCCGGAAGCATCCATACAGTTGACATGTCACCAAAAATGGTCACCAAGTCGCCAAAAATGATGCCAGCTTGGATGTGTCACCAACATTTCACCAAGTTTCCATTGAAACGCCATTATAATGTAAAGGACAGCGTTGCTTGCGAATCTTACAATTTTAACATAAAATAAATACAACAGAAAGTAATTTTAAAGTATTACACATCCAGATATAAATTGTCTTAAATCTGGTTAATATGTTTTAGATGAAAAAAAATTAGACAAAGAGATAGAACATTAATTATACACAAAATATGCATTGCCGGTTTCAGCTCATTTCGGACCCTGGGAGCAGAAGATCTACGAGCCCCCTTAGCACTGACGGACCGAAATTTGCTTCCAGAAAATCTGGTTTAGTCCAGCTTGCCCAGTCCCCTTAAGTCTCTTCCGGGCCCCGGGGAATCCGCCTCAAACGCCCAATGGATAAACCGCCCCTGGAAAAATGTTCTATTTTTTCAAAAAGTTTTTCGTGAAGCTGTAATAAAATTATCTATATATAAGGTATAGTTAATAAAAATGGGTCGCAAAAAATTTAATTTAACTGAAGAAAAGCACCAAGAGCAAATTTTGCGATAAAAAGAACAAATGAAAAAAGGTGTACGAAAGACAGAGAAATTTAGAGGAAAAGTTGATTAAGAATATTTTTTTGAAGAGGCATCAAATTAAAGTACTATTGAAATGTGGAGATGAAGACGTGAAGTTTGTTTTTTCCCTCTTAAAAAAATAGGATATATTGAGGTATATATATAGAAACAGGATATATTGAATTAAGGATATAGGATAGGATATATTGAATTAGAATATAGGATAAGATATATAGGATATATTGATTTAGGATATAGGATAGGATATATTGAATTAGAATATATGATAGGATATATTGAATAGTAATAGGATAGGATATATTGAATTAGAATATAGGATAGGATATATTGAATTAGAATATATAGGATAGGATATATAGAATATATTGAATTAGATATAGGATAGGATAAAAAGGATAGTTTGAACTAGGATATAAGGTAGGATATATAGAATAGATTGAATTTTGATATGGGATAGGACATATTGAATTAGGATATAGGATAGGATATATAGGATATAGGATAGAATATATAGGATAGGATAAGAATATATGATTAGGATATAGGATAGGTATATAGGATAGGATATAGGATATAGGATAGGATATATAGGATATAGATAGGATATATAGGATATAGGATAGGTTATATAGAATATATTGAATTAGGATATAGGATAGGATATATAGGATATGATAGGATATATAGGATATAGGATAGGTTATATAGAATATATTGAATTAGGATATAGGGGATAGGATATATAGGATATAGGATAGGATATATAGGATATATAGGATATAGGATATAATAGATATATTAGGATATAGGATAGGTTATATAGAATATATTGAATGAGGATATAGGATAGGATATATAGTATACATTAAAAATAGGATATATTGAAAAAATAGGGCATAATATACGTAAATTACAGCTTTACAATTTGAGCAATGAGTATGAAGAATTGTATAATTTGTACGAAAAGGTTGGTCCGCCGCTTGGCGGACAGAGGGTTGCTCCCCCCCCCCCTAGTGGTAATAATATTATTTTGGAGTAAGTGGGTGTGATACTTTATTAACGTCGCACTATAAAGCAACACGATAACTATTAACGACCTCGTAATTTTGAACTTTGGTCAAGTGACGAGGACGACTCCAGAACTGCACACCACGCCAACGGGAGGACTTTGAGCATCGATGCGGTTTTAGCGTGCATCAGGTGGGTTTCCAGTTGCACCAGAACTATAACTTGCGAGACGCCAGCCTCGAGTACGTGACCCTAACCTCTAGGCTACAGCGGCCACGAAATTATTTTCGGTACTCAGTTTGAATAAACATGTTTCTTGAAAAGGCTGGAGTAACATTTATTCGTTATATTCAACCTTAATCTGCTTTATATAAAATTAATATAATTTAGATACAACTTAATGGCATAATTTTAAATTAAGTCGTAATTAAATTAGTGAGTTAATTAATTTGAATATAAAATCAACATTATATGAGCTCGTAATGATAAAGAGATACAGTAATTATAATGCATAATCAGTTCTCTTACATATATAATCATAAATTTTACTTTAAAGTTCTATAATTGTAACTGAATGCTAAACAGTGTAGAAGAAAGTAGCAAAACTGTACGGGACTAAGTAGAAAAACCGCAGTTGTACACCATCAAACTTTTAGCCTTAGCATTAAGACTGCAGAGTAAACATAGTTTCAAGGTGCAATTTTTCCTCTTTCGTTTTTTTTTTATAAAACTGAGATGAAATAATAAGAGAAAGAGTTTTTTTCATTGCATTATAAAGTTGCACGAGGGCTATTCGTAATTTTGAACCAAGGTCAAGTGATGAGGAGGACACCTGAACTGGGGCACCCCTTTCTCCTATCTTCCACACCACATCAATAGGAAGACGTTTAAGCCTCGACATATTTAAACTGCATCGGCTTCCTTGACACGGCATGTCTTCAGCGGTACCAGGCTCGAACTCATGACATGCTAGTTAACGAGTCCGTTACCTTGACCAGTAGGCTTTCGTGGCCCCCTGAAAAAGAAAGAGAAAATTTTTTTAATATTTCTTATAAAAATAAGAACTGAAGTTTATTTCTAAAAATATAAAACTCCAAAATTCTATTTTATCGCCATTAATTCGATGTTTAATTAAGGTATATAATGAATTGAAACAAACAACACGAATGAATTTTTTTTTTCAAAAAAAAATCCTTTGTTAAATAAAGTGTTGAACCGTCAGAAGTGTATTTTTAGAAAAAAATAAAAAAGGATTTTTATTTTTATTTTTACTATATTAAAACCGAACAAAAAGTAAACAGCTATCTTCAAATTTCTTAGTTTCGGTTTCGTTTTTAAACCTTACTTGATTCCAATTTCTTTTTTTTTAAAATAAGTACCATCGATTGATGACTTCATACTTATTTAACGCCACCCCTTTCACCCCTACCCATCCCCACACACCTGAATCCCGACGGAGTTTGTACCCCACCGTCAACTAGCGACACTCATCGGTGAGCGACATTGAAAAAGAATCAAATGGAAAAGTCCTTCTTTCTCCACCTCCTCTCGCAGTCGAATCGTCCACACGAGCTTCCGCTTGTGACGTCACACGCCGGTTGAGTAAGTCCTCTCCCCACAGCGCATTCGCTCTCCGGGATCAGATGGACGCGAAACACTGTCGCGGCTGGAGCAAAAATCGTTTTGCCAGTCCGGTTGGGAACGTTCCATACTCCCCTATAGAAGAACCCAGCGGTATATATCCAGCAGCATCGTATGCATCCCTAACAGAGTGAGTCTGCGATCTGACGTAGCAGGATGGGGCAGTGGCTCTGCTCCTAGATGCTGTGGTGTTTTGTCAGTTCGGAATTGTTGTGAAGGTGTGTGTGATTGTTTGAGTTTATTTGCACCACAGCTGTCTTACCTGTGGTGGGGCCGAAACTGTGATTTTGGGTGAATTTTGTTTGCGATGATAAGATATTTAACGCACAAACTT
>BMAO01025454.1:0-150990 GCA_019973975.1 Trichonephila clavata
GTACAATGTACAATGGGAATTGTTTTTGTCAAAATAAACAAGTAACATAAAAATGTGTAGTTGAGAAATATGATTGAATTTTTTGTATTTTTATTCGATGCATTAGTGAGCTAGACTTTTCCATATATATCATAAAATGTGTGATATTTGTTGGATTATAGATGATGAATTCGACTGAGTTTTCGAGGAAACAAGTTGCAGTTGTACTTTTCATTTCCCCTACTATTACATATATATATATATATATTTATTACATTTTTAGATACATAGATGACCTAATTATTTTTGGTAAAAATAATAATTATAATCCCAATATCAATTTTTATCCGGGATATTTAAAGCTACTTAAAATTAATAATAATCCTGTTAAAACTAATTACTTGGATGTATCATTATATATTAAGGACTATAAATTACATAGCAATATTTATGATAAAAGAGATGATTTTAATTTTAACATTCTTAAAGTTCCTTCCTGGAATTCAAACTTATCCATTTCAATATATCGAAATATTATTTTGAATTATATTTATCGTAACAAGGTATTAGTTAGTGATAAATCTAATATATATTTAAATATTAATAACTTTATTAAACATTGTATAGAACACAGTTACCCTCTTAAATTTATAAAAAGTTATATAACAGTTAAATAAAAAAAAGTTTTTTCAGTTATACAGTTTATAGATTGCGCCTCTAGCTAAGTAATTTTGTAATAATATATTTTATTAAAAATTAATCGTTTATGTCTGGATGGTATTTTTATTTTCTATAAATTTTTAAAATAAAATATAGAAATTTTAAAAGTATATATATATATAGTAATATTGCTACTTTATCAATACATAATAATTATATGCGTTACTGTTATTGTCCATAAGAAGCGAATATGTATTCACATGGTAAGTCTATTAGTTTGGCTTTGATTTTAAATATTTTAGTAATTATTAAAGGCTATAACATTATAGTATTACATTAATAGATTATGGTTTTATCTATAATATAGTTAAACTTCTCTAGAAATTTATTGCTTTCCCTATGGCCCAGAATACTGGCAAATTCAGGTGAAGGTTGGCTGGCCAGAAAACTTTGTTTAAACCTGCATTCCTAGTTCCTAAGGCTGGGAGTTTGCTTTTAGTATTTCTGTGGCTAAATCTTTTCTATTATGACGATAGTTATCTTAGGTATATAACTATTTTTAGTATATTTTTGAAATATATATATATATATATATATATATATATATTGTTCAAATTCTCAATTGTTAATAAAATACTTTTTATTCATCTACCCTAGTTTTCAAATAGATTTTTTAAGCTTGTAGTGGATGATACTTGATTTTAATAGAGTTTTTTTCGAATATAAATTCAATAATTAATGAATAAATAGTAATAAACAAAAATAATAGTATGAAACCATATATAAAAACGGAAAATCGCTCGTTGTCTCCCCATAGTGCAATGGATACCGCGTTGGGCTCCAAATTCAAAAGTTGTGGGTTCGAATCCCACCTGTAATGACCTAATTTCAGAGAATGTGATTTGTTTTTACTATACTATTTTATTGGAATAATTAATTAATAAATATATAGTTACAAACAAATATAATAGTCCAACACCTTTTGTAGAAAGAAAAATGAAAAATTGCAAGGAAAATAGTTTTCTATTTTGCCATTTAATATTGTGATTCTTTCATATGTATATTCATATTTATATTAATTGTAACTATTTAATAAAAAGTAACTAAAATAAAAATTTTCTTTGTTGATCTGAGTAGGAAGTGACTTTTTTTTACATTACTTGTTATCTTTCGATTATCTTTACCTGGATATGTTAGAAGTTTATATTTGGAAGGAAATTTAATTTTGAATAACAGTTGTATTATTTAAATATATCTTGCTTAAAAAAATTATCCCTCTTTAATTAATAGTGTATTTTAAATAGTAAAATAGTTATATTAGAATTCAATCATTTAGTTATAATAAGAGAATTTAAATTTTGCTTTTAAAATGAAATAAGCAATAGCGTAAGCAGGAAGGGGGTTGAGATTAGGATTGAAACTACCCTCATAATAGAGGATATCTTTTTTTAAAATTTTTACCAAAGAGATAACTCATCCACGCTTTCGCCTACATGTTTCTCAGAATGTAACCCCCCCCCCCTCAACAATAGACGACAGTATAAGAAACTGGGAAGAAATTATGGCGAAATTGCTTTTTCAGCTGCTTTATAAGCACAATGTTTCGCATTGAATCGTAATGCTATAGAAAGAAATATATACACCCAACACTTTTTTTTACACGATTTTGAAATAACACTAATGATTTTTTCTACACGCAAATTTTTAGTTTTACCATGAATTTCAAAAATATTTGGGGATTCATACCCTTTGGATGAAGACGATTCGATCGAATTTATGACAATTTATGATAAATAAAGAATTTGATAATGATACAGTTGAAAGGTGAAATTCAGCTATTAATAGCCGCTGATTTAATTCAAAAGGGGCTTGAAATTTGCTACTAATATGGAACAGCATTTCATCCCTCCTGGTCCTGACATAGAGTTATGTGTTGCAGGATGTCAAGAGGAATTATATAAGCAACTTGAGACCCCCGCCCCCATAAAAAAAAAACAGCTGCTGATAACAGATTTTGTACCAACAACAACAAAAAACCTGTTAATAACGAACGAAACTCTTCGTTTGAGCCAAATCCGACATTTGTACTAGGTATATGTGACACATCTACCGATGATAGCACTTTTGATCCAGTTCCTAATAAACTTGCACGTTTATTATCAAGTAGCGATGAATAGTTGTTAATTAGTAAATTAAATCCTGGTTTCAACTTGAATTTTTATATGTTGTATGCATTTATATAAGACGGAATTTTCACTGTATACTAATTTTAATTTTTTGTATTGAAAATTATTTATTTTTGTTTTCTAAATATTTAGTATAAAATTCATTCTTGATTTTTTGCGCGGTATTTTTTTTTTTCTTTTTTGGAAAATAAATCTGAGAAATTTCATCTTACACGAATTCTTAAAACTGTAGAACAGGAATGGGCATCAAGTCGATCGCGATCGACCAGTGAACCGCCAAGACATTTTGTGGTGACCACCTTTACTAAGACCTAAGATGCGCATACTAAAAGAAACAAATTTATGGAACACCGATGCCAACTAGACCGGAGTATCGGCTTTTCACGAAATATGTGATTGTATTGACTTAAACAAAGGATTCGATAAATGTGTAGACGACATTTCTACCTTCATTGGAAGCTGATGCTTAACACGTTCGCTGCCACTGTAGGAAGACAAAGCGATTACTGCGATGCCAGCCGTAGAAATGAATTTTCTCCCCACACCGACTGAAGGGGAGAATAAATGTTGCTGATCAGTCCTTCACGTGATAGCACGGGATAGGCTATTTAGATATTATCCTACACCCCCTCGGCTCCACGAAATTGGGTTCTCCAGTTGATGCCATGTTCTGCAATGACTTGGGAATCGGCATCGAACAAATTAAGTGCATACGTCGGTTTTAGCTTCATTGGTTAATGTATGCTCTCTGCTTTGAATACGTTCAGAGTCTAGCAATCGCTGATAGTTGTTCAAGCGTTCTACAATTTTGTGTTACTTGCGTTTTTGTAGTAAAAATAGTAATATGTCATTTTAAAAGAGGGGTACGATGTCAAAACAAGTGTTGAGGAAAGAAAGCGTACCATTTTAATACCAATTTTCTACATCTACGCCACTGGGTGGACCGCAACACTTTAAAAACATTGGAGGTAGCCTAAAAAATTTACCAAAGGTCAATGTATTTCTTTACACGGTTTTCTAAGGAACGTATCATTCGTGTAATAAAAAAGAGTTGAGTGTATATATCGGAATCACGTTAACACGCGGTTATGTAACACGTAGGTTCGATTAAAACGCGATTTCAACATGTGTGTCTCTCCTAATTTGTATTTAAATATAAACACAGATTTAAGAAAATTAGGATATTATTTCCTTTTTTTTTCAAGACTAAATGAAATCCAATAAAAAATCCACACCAGTATTAGAAATTATATTTGTACTCAATTTATATTAATTTTCTAGTCGAGGTTTAGTAGTCATGGGCCTGGTAATGGTGTTAGCAACTTGTGAATCGTATATATATATATATATATAACAAATAAATTGATTTAAAAATAAATTTTCAACGATATTTTGATATTTTTTGGAATAATTCATCTTGTAGAATTTACAAATATTTTCATAATTTAGCCATAAAATGGAATATTTTGAAATTATTTGATAAGTAATGTTTTTTTTTCTATTTTTTTCTTTAAAAGCTACAAATATTTCGTCTAAATACAGGTAACCATTATACAAAACGGCACTTCTAAGTGGATTTGCTCTAACGATGTTCAAGAATTGGGAACATTCCCGTATAATATGGTGATTTTTTAACGTGGATTCACTTCAATTCGGTTTAAGAATTGTTTAAAACTCAGGTACAAAAAGAAATGAATTTAAAACTTTTGAAAGCAAACATTATATAATCTTTAAAAAATTACAGAAGTCCCTGCATAACAGCTCGCAAAGCGTGATTAAATTTTTAAGTGCGAAAGATACTCCATTTGACATTTTTCATTCAAGAGCGTGATTACATTAGATTTTACTGCAAAATTTCGTCAACAATTAATACTGAAATACATTTTAAAACTTTAATTGTGTCTTTCTTTCGACTATGTGGATTAAAATTTTCTGTTTAATCCACAGCCTTACTCAGTCTTTTTTTTTTAAAGTAATAATTATTTTTTTTATTTATGAATTGATCTGTGGCTCTAAGCCATGTGTGGTGAACGTATAAAAAATACTTCTTAAAAGATAATTAATGGTGATTGATAGTGCTTATATAGTGTGATGATGATGACATATTATTACTTGATTATTATTATTTGAGAAATTTTTAATAAAGATATTCATCTCTTAAATATAAAAATAAAATAGCATATTAAAAAAATGGAGCCACCATTTTGCATTAATTTTTTGTTTCGAATTTTACATGGATGTACATAAAAAGGTAATTTTTTTTTCTACGTAACTCTTGTACATGCAAATATTGAAAAAATAATTGAAACATTCGGTGATTATATATTATTGCAACCATATAGTATTTTTAAATTTTCATACTAGTAATTATAAGAAAAATGAAAAATTGGCACATTAGTAAATATAAGAAAATGAAAAAAATATTAGATTAATAAATATAATCTAATATTTATATAATCTAATATAAATATAATCAAATGTTGCGAAAATACTTGAATTTTCTTAAACACTGAAACTACCAATATATTTTTGCGAAACCTTACGCAGTAGTACAAATTCTAACTTCTAAAATGGTATGCTTGTAAATAACGTTATGTAACTTTATAACAAATTTAAATAACAGAAGGTACTTTCTTTTTAAATGGGAATGAAACCAAATTTATTGAGACCCTTTTTATGCAGAATAACATATCCTAAATCTTATAATACAATATAATAAATATTGAGAATAATAACATATAATATAGTTTGCTGTAAACTGAAGTATAGATAAACAATTAAAAATGTGATAAAGCGTAAAATGGAAAAAAACAGCTCTGCTTTTTTAATTTTGTATTAATCCATTGAAATTTAATTTCTATCAACAAATTAGTTTAAACGTGTACGGTATAAAAATACCGTACAAAAATAAAATCGCTAAAAATATTTATCAAATCTATTTTCATTTTTAAGAATTGGTATATTACAGATTCATATTATTTTGGGAAAACATATTTGCACTCCTAAACTAAGGTAGAAGTCTGGACACGAATGTGATTCACAAACACTTGAAATATTTCCTACTGAACGATCATAACCAAATTATTAAGAAACAAAATATTTAGGGAGAAAAGATGAAATGGAAAAAGAAATTGAAGAAATTTAAAAAAAAATTTGTAATGTGTTAGTTATATTAATATCCTACTTTTGAAAAAATATCAGTTTCAAAATTGTGTAAGCCATTTTTAATTTGAATACTTTGTACTTCATAAAACTTTTCGTAAAAAAAAATATGCACAGGTTTTTTTTTTTTTTGCTGGGAAACGTAGCATATACATTATATTAAACTTTTATTTTAATTTTTGTAAAGTTAAACAATCTTGTGTGTATAGTAGTTTGCTGCCTTAATTTGTTGAATAAAGAAAACAGAAGCTTTATTTCTGGAAAAATTAAATTTATTTAAAAGAAAAATATCCTCTATATTTATGTTTATCTTATGGGATACTTTTGAAATATTTATTAAGTATTTTTTTATTTAGCATTATACATAAGAATTATACCCAATGTTTTGTTTTGAAAGGTATTTAATTTCAAAATAATTAAATATCGCAACAATTTTTGAAAAAGAAATTCTTCAAATGAAAAAATTAATTAGAAATAACATTTTTTTATCATTTTAATAGTTATCAAACAGAATTGTAATTTTTATCCTGGGAGTTTAATTAAGTACTAGAAATTTTTAATTTTAGATTTTAGTTAACCGTATGTTTTCTCCCTTTCCTCCATGGATTATGGATAGTAAGTGTTCTGCTCAAAATTATAGAAATAAAGATTTTTTTGAAACAAAATAAAAAGAGATATTTATGTACGACTGAATTTTACTCTTTACACCCGAATGAGCACACCTGCCTATGATGCAAAGTGTATTACTAGACCAAACAAGAGGGGAAAATAACTTTTTTTCATAACGTTTTAAAGGGAAAAAAAGATTGCTTCAAGTATGGTTTTATCGAAAGGTTAGAATTTTTTAAAACACAAATTTAAAAAAAAAACAGTATAAAATGATATTTTTATACATCAGTGAATTACTTTTTATAACATGGGTTGAAACAAAATATTGATTTCAGCTGCAGGAATTATGGGGAAAAAATCACATCTGGAGTAGATGCGATAAAGGCGCTAGTTTAAAATTATTCTTTTTTTCTTCTAAATTTAGGAAGGAGCCCCCTTTTTTACATTTTTTGTCGAATGAAAATTTAACTTCTAGATTTAAAAATACAAAACTTAGCTATTAAAATGGCGAACTTTTATAGGATGGATAAATATGTATGAACTCTTTTATCATATTCAAAAAAAATGCCAACTTATGCAGTTACAATATCTCTTTTTTAACTTGGATGCGAAAAGAATGTTTAATATTTTGCTCTCTAACCTATTCAAAACTGATGTCTTCTCATTACATATATTTCTATTTTCTAATATGATTTTTTTCATGGTAAGGAGAGGCAGTATTTTATACAAAATAATTCTGAATTTAAATGCGAAAAAAAAAAATTGTTTCCAAAGGGCTGCGGATTGATATATACCATAGCATACCTTGTAAATTCTCCGGTAGCTGGCATACCTTTTTTTTAGTGCGGTACCATATAGATAAAATAGCAATCACCGCATTGTAATTCCTATGCCCAGTTTCCTCCCTAGATGGAGCCAATTGAGCTCTGACAATGCGAAATCGTACAAGGAATTTAATTTTGCCGAGAGCACCCAAGCCAAACAGGCACTCTAGGGATTTTTAACATGTCACATAATCATACAATTTGGACGCTATCAATTATCAACATTATGAAAATCCCTGGAGTTGAGTCGGGACAATTCCGCAAACTTGGGTGTACAAGGCCAGTGACAAACCAACAACGCAATCCAAACGGTAATATGGGAAAAAAAATATTACTTTAGTGCAAATATCTTTAAATTCTTGCACACAAAAAAAAATTACTAAGATACGGATGAATAGGATAAAAATTTAGTATATAGATATTTTAATAATATAAATTGGTTTCCCGTGTAATGTCTTTTATTAGATTGGTAAAAGAAACATGAATGCCAATAGAAGGATAAAAACCGTATATCACTCATTGTACGTTCTACTATTACAAATAATTGCGTTTTATTATATAATGCAGGATATCAGAGAACTTAGGTTTTTAACAAGATATGTACTTTGTTGGAATTGTAAGTGATGCTTTCCATAAATATTAACATTACCAAAAATTACAACAGTAAAAAATCAATAAGGCAACATGATTTTTCGGTATTCAGAACTATCTATTCAGACGCTGTGTTTGTTGTTGCAAATGGGATGTGTGTGACTGAATCAGATCGAGGATCACGAAATGCATCGTGGCAAAGGTCTAGATGTTCACTTGCGTTATTCGTATCTGTGAGCACCATGCAGGTGACAGTACGAATTGACTCGGTTTCACTCTAACTTTGAGTCAATCAATGACATTTCCGTCGCATTATTCAGATGCACTCAGGCTTTTAGCGATGGACCTCGTAATTTATGAACCATGGTAAAGTGACGAGGATGACACCTGAGTTGACACCTCCCTCTCGTAATTTCCACACCGCACCAATGGAAAATGTTTGGTTTTCGACATCTTTTACATACATTGGCCCTCTCCACATGGCAGGTCTTCAGCGGTATTTGGCTCGAACTCATTATGCACCAGCCACCAGTCCGTTCCCTTGATCATTAGGCTACCACGACCAACCTCCAATTTTGAGAGAGAACACCCCGGAGGTGGTCAGTGGCCTCCCACCTATCTTCCCCTTCCACTAAATTCACGAGAGAACTTGCGGCTTGGTGCCTAATAAGAGTGCCTTATGCCGCAAAGACACTATACATCTATAAGCATCCATTTCTCCTGGATTCGAACTTAGGCCCTACGGCACAGCAGTCAGCGTCACTAATTATTACAGTGGATGGGCAGCTACCAGACGCTGCAATTCTTTTTGATAATTTATCATGTCCTTTATAATGTAGTAATTTGACTGGAACAATTCATTATTTCTCAACTTAATTTACTTTATTATACAGTCATAGTATCTTAAGGGTAATATTTGTGATATTAGGAGCTAACTGCAAGTTCAAATTTTTATTTTCCTATTCCGTGTAAAATAATGGAGGAAAGAGGAGGAAGGATGCACATCATATAGAACTGAACCTTTTGCGATGTAGTTAGAAGGAAGAGTACAGCTTTTCAGATAGTACAACTCAAGAAAAGTTTTCCCACTTGGTTATAGTCTTGACTCAAAACTTTGAAGGGTGCATGAATAATTAGATGTGTAGTTTCTAGGGTAAACTTAAATTCATCTAACTATCCTTTTAAAATAGCTACAAATTAAAAAACTTCATAATAAGTAGGTATTGCATTAATATATTAATAGATTATAAGAAGTAATAAGCAATTGCCGATTATTCCGTTGTATTACGCTCACCTGTACTTTTAAACTACATTTTTTTAAAAAAAATATTTTGGCATATTCACTGCATAACGGGCGCCTTTTTTACACTCAAAAACTCGAAATGTACATGTACAGTGAAGGATATTTTCTTTTGAAATCATTTATTCGAAATATTATCTCGAGCTTTTGAACAATGGTATACTTTTAAAGCTACACCTCTAAGCTAAAAGAAATCAACGAGAAAAGAAAATTTGTTTTTACCAGACGAAAGTTTATAAGGTATGCCATATCTTTTAAAATGAGCAATATTCAAGATATATAAAGAAATCTTTTTTTAATGTTCACCTTTTTTTCATTTTTAAAATTGTTTTTTTTTATCCAGCGTAAAATGCTCACACATGAATTTTAATCTTATTCTTTAAGTTAAAAGTGTGCATTATAAACTGGGGTATGAGATACATCATAAACATTAAGCAAAGTTTAGAGCTGCCAAAGTAGAGTTTATAAATAACAATAAATAAATAAATATTCAAATAAACTTCCTGCATATTTGCATAAAGACCTATACTTTAAATATATAGACATAAAGTTTTAGTCTTAATTATAAAATTTTTAAAACTAAAGCAAACTAATATTTCTACAACCCATTTCAATGTTAAAAACGAAACCTATTTGAAACTGCAATCATCTATTACATTCTCTGAATTATTCCAAGCATAATTTATCCGTCGAAATCACCCCAGATATCTACTGCACGTTCTGTCAAGATTTAAGACAATCTTCTAATTGGAGATATGCATGTGATGAATCCTTGCCCTGCTTACTTAATTATTTCCCTGGCTCGAATTATCTGCAAGGAAAATATAGCCATCACTCTTCGGGTGTATTGGTGCAGAAAGTTTGGGAGCAGGGAGGGATATTATTCATGTTTATTGACATTTCCAAGCACCTGCGTCTCCAAGGACTTAAATTGATGAAAGACGTGCGCTGAACTTCAATTTATCAGTTTCGTATTCAGTGTGACAGAAGTCAAGTCTCGTGTCAGGATTTCAAAACGAAATAAATTACATTGTAAGGTATTGTGAGTGTGATTCTCAGAATGCGTTTGAATGAGATTGTTTTCATAAAATAAAGTAAGCTGTCAGATGAATCTTTTAATCTCGCGTTTAAAATTGATCAATTATTTAGCATTCTCCTGATAATGGGGTTTTTAATAAATCAAGGCTTATTTTAGTGGTATATATTTCCACATCTATACCTGTAAAGACAACTTGCATTTTTAAATGTAATGAATTAATCAGTGACGCGCACAGAAATTTTTCAAGGGGGGGGGGAGTTCAAAAGGTCACCATGCTCTTATCATATCCCAATACACAGCCAAATATATTCCTTTAACTTTGTCGATTGCTGGGAACGAAAAACAATAAAAAATTTTATTGAATAAATAATTGGCATTCATTAATAAAATAAATTATTAACAAATACTTAATTAAATTTTATGCGCTATACACATAGGATTATAATCAATCGAAACAAAAATCAAGGGAGGGGAGGTCCAGACCCTGGTATTTCCCTCTCCCATATTGTGTGTTCCAATGAAAATAATATATTTCATAACATACTGATACTATTATTTTGTATAATTCAATACATTCACCATGTGTTCCTTGTGACGAACAAAACTTATTAACACAAATAATAGTCTAGAAGTTGATTTTGACTATTACTTATGTTTTAAGTTTGTTTGAAAAAACATTAGTTATTCATTATTTTTTAATTATAGATAACTCATTATTCGAAATATTTAATTACTACTAAAACGTTTGAATAAATGTTTGATATACTGAAACAAATATCTTACGTTTTATTAGATATAATTATTTAAACAAAGTTCTATACAAGTTTCAAACAGGTATCTTCAAGCAATTAAGTTAGGAATTAAAATAAATGTTATAGTTTATCAATTGTTACAAACACTTTTTTATTTCTTATGATATATCAAAATCCCAGAATCATTCTTTTTTCAATTTAAAGAGAATTTATACTTTCTGTAAAAAAATCTATGCATTCCTTACAGAAATAAACAATTTAAATTGAAATTATAATTGATTAAAATTACTTTCTACTCTATTATTTATTTCACAATGTTCATATGTTCATGATGATTATTTTGAAAAAAAAAATGATATTTTTGTGAAAGATTACCTCTAAACCAAACACAACTAAGCCATTTATTCGTAAAAATCTACTCTGAACTTGTATTGTAGAATAAAATAAAAAAAGCTTCCTTTAAAGCTATATTTATATCCAATCCTAATGAGATTTGATTTTTAATAAAAGGGGGAAAACATGTTTCTAAAATTTAATTTGTTAAAATTTTAACCTAAATGAAACTATTAAAGATAAAATATTATCAATGTAAAAAATAAATTTTAAGTCCCAGTTAGCATTTTAGATAAAAAGCATAAGCTTCTTGTATTTATTCTGTATTAAATTTGAAGGCGAATCTTTTAAATGAAATGAATATATTATTTCATGGTGTTTGTTTCAATAGCATATTATAGTTCTAAAAATATCATTTGGAATTAAGAGAATACACAAAATGTTTATTCTAAATAAAAAAGGTTTTATAAAAAAAAAATTAAATTTATTTTTTACAGAGAAAAAAAAATAGGATTTTACTCAAAGTTATGTGTTATGTTCTATCTTTCATAGTTTAGCATTATACGATTATTTATTAAACATACATCGTTAAATTATGTCAAACTTCTATATATTAGCTGTTATACATGTATTTTATATGACTCACAATTTTTTCAAATATTATATATTATAAATTGCTTGTCATTTAATACGAAACTCTTAATTTTTTTTTTAATTTCAAGTTTTATATTTACAGTTTCCTTGGATTTGATTTTTTCCAACACAGTACTTTTTAAGTATCCACATTTGTTTAAACAGGTATAATTAGTTAAAAAAATCAATTATTAACAAATTTGTGAATTTTAATCAAATATAAATGTATAATATATATTAGTAAATCGTAATCACATTAGCAAATTATTTATGTTAATTTATATGTATTAAAAATTAGAGAGCTTGCATTAAATGCATTACTTCCTTATCTGAAAACGATTTGACTTTTCTAAAATTTTAATGTATGCCTTTCAGTACAAATTATTTTCTGCAATAACTAAATCACTTTTAAAAGAAGTATGATATGTTTGAATATTTTTCTATGCTTTTCAAAATGATCAATTTCCTAATTTATCTTGAAGTTTGTTTATATATATATATATTTACTCTGTTATTTCAATTTTTTCATATCTCCTTTTAAATTCTGTTGTCTGGTTATCTTGCAATTGCAATTCATTTAAGTATTATGCTAATTGATCTATCTTGTAGAGAAATTTTGATTATATATATATATATATATATATATATGTAAGCTATTCTTCGAAATTGTTTGTTTCCCGTGAAAAGAAATGTATTCATTAGAAAATTACAGTAATTCTCATAAAGGTAACTTCGATACAGCTATTTATATACATATACCAAGCTGTTTAATTAACATCTACATACTGATACGCATAGTTTAATTGAAGAAGAATAACCTGAATAATCTATATTTCTGAAATATTAAGTATATTTTTTAACTAAGAATTTATCATAAAGTGACTTCTCAATATAAGGAAGTGCATTTCATTATCAACACAGTATTAAATTTGTCAACTACAAAAACAAGCTATATGAGGTGTATTATAAGCAACATTTCAGACAAAATAAATGTTCTGTTAGGAATTTTCACTGCATTATTAACACTTCCGCTGAAGATAAGGTGAGAAGCTTGGCTCTTGTCCAATGGCTTTTATTTTGAGTGAGTGAATAGATTATATGATGAGGAAATGTGAAAAGAAACATAACTTAATATATAATTATAGTAAATATGTTTTTACTTAGAGTTTATATATGTAATCATTTTAGTATTTAAATCATTAGTATTTTATTTAAATCATTTATAAAGATACAATTTAAATTTGAAGTCAAACAAATGCAACGATTATATCGTAGATTTATACTAAAGTTTGTAAATATTTCGTATTAAGTTGATTTTAATCTCAAAAGAAATTTTAGAGAATATTATTTTAGGTTTATATTTTATATTGTAAATAGAGGAGAATTTTTTTTAAAGTATAAAGTATTTGAAGAAAATAAAGAATTAAAAATAATCAAGTACAACTCAGTAAAATTAAAAAAAGTTTAAATAATGCATTTCAGTGAACTTGATCTTTATTAATTTCGTTTTGTATATTTTTTATTACTTACATACACGATGTTGTATTATAAAACAGGGTTAAATAGATAATCACAATACTTCTGTTATTTTCTATACTCTTCATAACCGTATTAATCATATTTTAACTTTTTCCTTCATTTTAAAATAACGGGTGCTTCAATTATTTTGTAAAATAATATAAATAAGGGGAAGTTAATTTTCTTAACCCTAGCATCTCTAAAATGATTTTTATACGGTTCATAAAATTAATAGCGTAATATTAATGATTCTTTTTTGCTATCTGAGAACTCTTAAGAGCATAAAATCATGCCTTTAACGCATCGGATTTCATACTTAAGTTAAATAGTTTAATAAGTTTGCTATTTTTTGTGCTATTTTTTTTCGGGGGGGGGGGTATTGTAACTCCTTCAGTACTTCTCAGCGGTATAATGTTTCGAATTTTTGTTATTTGTAACCTATTTTAAAATAAATTTTTATCATAGCCTCCTTTTTAATAATCTAAACATATATTTAAAAAGTTTTTTTTTTTTTTTGCCATCCTCCTAAGCTGGTAATGAAAGTTGAATGAATTCAAAAAGTAGAATATTTCTAAGTTACGTACGTAGAATTTTTCTTGCGATACTATTATTTAATATTTTCTGGGCTCTCTAGGTACCCCTATAAAGGCCTATTCTATTCCCATAGACGTACATTTACCAATGTTTGTTAAGTTATTAAAAAATAAATTCTAAAGGGAACCAAACGTGAGTAGAAGTTATTATGATCACTGTAGCATTACGGACATTTTCACGTTAAAATATCCGTTTATATATGTGTCAGAATAATTCAGAAGAATTATTTCTATGTCTTTGTAAAAGTATACAAATTATTATTTTTCTAATAACTGACATTAATTTTTCCAAGTGTTATCCATATGATATTAACTGCGATTCAAAATTATATACGAGGCCCATCGTCGACAGTGGCGTAACGAAAAATATTGGCCCTCCCTACTAAGTCAGGTTTTGTATCCCAAGCCGGATATTACAAAGAATTGCAGAACCATAACATAACATAGGCTTTGGGCCCCCTATAATCAAGGTACCTTTTCCTAAGCGATGCGTGGGTTACGGGGGTGTACGTTACGCCACTGATTGTACGAATTTGTAAGTACTATTTTTGTAAGCTAATATTTATATGTAATTTGTAGTACAACCCTGAAATCGCTTTCTAATATAGCAGTAGAATAATAGGAAGCGAGTTCAGGTTTTACCCGCTGATGTATACTATTGTACGTTTGATTAGTAACACTATTCAAAAAATCCATTCGATTTAATCTGAAATAACGAAATTTATTAGTATTTTTTTCTTTATTTGATGTCAGGCCAACATTTACGAAATTCATGTGTTCGTATACTTACCAAGAACTTAAAACATCTTGTAAATAACTGTAACAAAGGAGCGTCTAAGACCTAGAGTTACGATTTAGCAAGGAAGGGAAAAGTAAGTATTGGGGTTGACAAGAAGAATGTATGAAAATGGGGGAGGTCCATCCCTTGGGCATTCCCAAGCGCACATCACTTACGTTTACTCAAAACTCTAAATCCCACTGGAAAAGTAAAGACCACTCGGGGGCTTCAGGATCGTAAATACCGTGCGGGGGTGAGCCCTTCAGAGATTCATTGCTTTAAAGTTAGGCAGATACTGATTGGCAATATCTTTTGTCATGCAATCTAGATATTTTTCACGTGCTTTGATGCACCTAAACATGGACAAACGAGGGATACTGGAAAGACAAATGGAAAAAAGAGCCCACAAAATCTTCGAATGTGCTATTAAAAAGAATAAAACAAATAAAATAAGAAAAAGAAAAATCATCGCAACTGAAGCTATAACAGCTATCCAAAAATAATACTGCTACAGCAAGTAATCCACATCAACATTTCTTACAAAGCTGAATTGTGTAATCGTATTTTATCCAACTACCCTAAAATTGTAAATTTTGCCAAAAATTGACATTTTTTTTATAATTTTATTTTACAAACCATCTTATTAGCTTTATAAAAGTATCAACTTTATTATTTTCCGTTCGCTAGAAGAAAAACTACAAATGCTTTAGTAAAAGCAGATGCCATTACTTTAAGCAAGATATCACACTTTAAAACGCGTTTTACTCGAAATGTGTTTCTTTAATATGCTCAAACGGGGACAGCGATTGCTAATAAAGATTTGAAAGTAATTAACTGAAATTTTTTGTTGTATATTCTGTATAAAATAGTGGAAGTGTTTTAACTTTCAGATTTATTGTCCATTGTTTTATTAGAAAATTTAGTCCCTTATGTAAATATAATCACTGTTTTTTTAAGCAATTCCATATAATAACTAAGATAAAGTGCTCTAATTTTTGTAAAAATTAAAGTATCTCTTATCCTGAAGGTCATTTCAAAAATGAATAACATAGCAACACATCAAAATGGGAAAAAAAATTTCAAAAACTTTCATTACAAAATAGCGTTTATGTTAATATTTGTAAAATTTTACCCATTTTAGTAATAATGATTTATTTTTATCAGCTTAGTTTTAGCACATTTTCCTGAAAATAAACTATAAGCAAATCTAAAAACCACAAAAGAATCTCCCTATCAATATTTTTTCAAAAAAAAAAAAAAAATGTCGCAAGGAGTCGGATACCTTAAACACAGATTTAAAATATATATTAATGCGACCACAATTAATAAAAAGTTAAATAAACTCCTTACCATCCATAACAATGAGTTGTTCTGGGAAAATCCCCTGAATTGGGAGATCATTCTGATCTCGGATTCTGAAGGAGGCATCGTCTTTCCCCAGATGTGCGGTAATGATGTCTTGTGCGACACCTTTTCTCAAGCACTGGGCATCTTTGCACCCTGAGCGTTGTAGGAAGAGGCCCTTGTTGTGGGTCGTGACTTCTTCGAAAGTTCGGTTGAATACCATGGTTGGTCCGATCAACCATGCAGAATGGAATAATCCTTGGGCCTTTGGAGATGACATCAAGGCCATGATGCTCGCAGCACCAGCGTCTGGACCAAATAGAGTCACCTGAGGGGAAAATAAAAATCATAGATTAATCCAAAATAACTTCTTTAATAATGGTTGCGTATACAATTTTGAAAGTGCATTTTAAGTGTTTGGATGCAATTTTTTTATAAAAATCCAAAAGCACCTTTTTAATCATAAAATAACCGTTGCATTTAGTATCCAGCTTTAGTAACAATTATTTTCTTAAGAACTAGAGTACGAAAGAAAGGAACTATATTCGTACTTGAATCAAATAAGTTCTATGGTGGCATTTTAAAATATAATGGTCAAGATATGCATAATAACAATGGAAATTCAAGAACGCTCACACACAATCAAAGTGATCATTGCAAGATTATTCTTTTGATTATTAACGTCTCACTCTGAAATAACAGGAAAGTATTTTGCAAGGATCTTAAGATTTTGAGATTCATACAATTTATGGGGAAGTATAAGTTGGAACTTCACTCTCTGAACTTTCCTACCAAGGGAACGTGAAGATATTGAGCCTCAATATATTAAGCATGCATCAGCCATTCTATATACTGTATGCTTTTCTGAGAAAAGAACTGATAACATTCGAGCTATATTCTAATGAATACCTTAACCCTCATGTAACAGAGGTAAGGTATACAAAATTATTAAAAAATAATTATCTCTCATTAGCTTTCTATGATACCAATGTGGAATAAGGATTAAAATTTATCCAATTGTAAAAAAAGCTTGGACTGATAATCGAATCCTTCCACTCGTTTACGGGGCACAGGAACCAATTCTAACTGAACTGCACCTGAACTAGGCATGGAAAACAATATTATTTAGATGGTCGGTGTATCCTAGCTGACAAATACGTGCCTTTTCGCTGCATTTCTCCCTACATATTGTAATACCTCTTTTTGTATTTCTTTAATCAAAATTCTTGTCGAATATAAATATTGAGATAAAAGTAGTCTTAGAATTTTGTAAAAAATATCTTCCCTCAGGACAATACGAAAGAAAAAAAACTTCTACATTCTTATTCAACATGATCTGTGTGAGAACATGGGAATTTAGTTGCATAGAAGCATTAAGAAATTCCCACAGGTTGTTCATTTGTGCATTTTCTTATAATTAAAATCTCAAGCTTTGATTTTTAGATAATGACAGCAAATAAAAAAATCACGAAAAGTATTCACGTTTTAAGCTGAAAAATGACATTAGGCTCAACGCTAATTACATGCTGTAGAATTGTATATTATTTTAACCCTTTGAACGGTAAGTTAGTTTTCCATTTAATGACCTCTTTCAGTGAGTAATTTTGGCAACAACCCATTCAAGACAAGTGAATATGCTCTAAAAACATTAAAAAATCATTTATTTTACTTATTTCACCATGTTTTTAGGCAAGGCCAGCAAACTGATAATTTTATCAATTTAAATGATAAGTTTCAAAACAGGGATAAACACACAGTTTTTTGTCACATTCTTTATTCATGTACCTGTTGTCTGATCTTTTCTGGGGTTATTTTGCTCTATTCTGGCTTATAAAACACGCCACCATCTTGCATTTGCCGTAAATTCCCTAGATTCTGTAAGAATATTTGTTACGGCATTTTTACATAAAGTGTAAATCTAAAATTAATACTATAGTTATGATGCCAATACATGGTCATACCTCCCTGTAAAACTTCAGAGGCTGAC
Organism: Trichonephila clavata; assembly: GCA_019973975.1. NCBI lineage: Eukaryota > Metazoa > Arthropoda > Arachnida > Araneae > Nephilidae > Trichonephila > Trichonephila clavata. Next base: position 18,289 of record BMAO01025454.1, read on the forward strand.
GTACATAAACGGCTTTATCACCCGAGGCTGAAAACACAAATTGTATAGTTACGTTCATACTATCAAAGGAATGGCTTCTCACTGACGTACATATACGCCATTACAACTCAAAGGGTTAAGTATCATATTTTCTCTACAAAGGATATCTGTCATATTAAGGAAAAGGTATTAAGTAATTAAATGTATTATTATATTATTCTAAAATTTAGGGAACGCTGTAAAACATGTTCTTAAAAACAAAAACCTTATGAAATAAATAATCCAAGATAACATTCCTTTTTTAATTACATGTAAAGTAATTACTTTTAAATCAAATATTTTGCATTGTTGTTTTTTGGGTATTGAAATTATTAAAATCATGTCATTTTTTAAGAATAAATATTCTATATGTAAGTATATGCTTTTCCATTTATATTCAATACATAAAGCCAAACTGGACGGGTAGTAATTATACAAATTGTATTCTAAGCAGAAAAACATTTTTTTAACAAACTCAAAATAACGAAAATGTATAAGCTACAAATACAAAATATTTTTCAAAGAAATTCACAATGCTGGCTATATATTAAAATGCATTTTTACCCATGAATGATTTTAATACCTTAGAATAAAAATACATTTCTCTTACTCTAAAAATCTCTTTATGTTAACAATGTATTCCGCCTCTGTATTTTACATTTTTTTTTATTGTTGCTTCATTACTTCCCCAATGAATGTCAAGAACAATGTTCTCTAATTTTCCTATTTAAGCTTACTTTTAGTCCCTGCAACTAAGATTATAGAATGTTGGTTTGCGGTTGCTTTGAAAAGTATGATAAAAATACTTTCTTCAATCTTGCTTTATTTTGTTTCTTTTACTTTGTCGTTTCCGAACGTGAAATCAAACATTTCTTTTGCTTAGTTCGAGTAAACGAAAGGTTCGGCTTTTGTGTAAATAGCTTCATTCACATTGGAACTCTTACAAATTTTCTCTTTTTACATTTTAAAATGTAAAAGTATGGACTTTTGAAATATGTTTTGAAAATTATTAAAAATTAAAGAAGAAGCAGAAGATCTTGGATTCAAACTAATAATTATTTATACATAAGAGATTCTAAAAAACTGAAATAATATGAACGTTATTTATAGAGAAAGCCAGCGATAACATATTTCAAATAAAGTGAAAAAGAAAATAAAATCATAATTAGTTTCCTTTATTAGAAAATTTTCTGAAATAAGGTTTATTTCGGTAATTTCTTTTAGTTTAGTATATTGTTAGTTTATTGCCTTACATTTTCCTTAATGCAGTGGTTTTTAATTTAAATTTTGTTCCTTACAATTATACTTCATTACAAATAAAGCAGCGATTTCCAAAATATAATGGGGAGGAGGACTCAATAATTATTACCATAAAGTATGTAAATTACTATTATTACATAAAATGAGATAAAAAATACTTTAGTTAGTTTAATATTTAAAATGGGCCGTGGGTAGCCTAGTGGTTAGAGCATCGGACTCCAGACCCGAGGGCCTGGGTTCGATGTCCGATGCCACTAAATACCACCGAGTATAGACGGAGTACGGGCTCGTTAAATCAGTCTTGTGGGCGGTCGCAGCAGAAACTACGAATGCAGGGGGCTGGAGAATATTTCCCTCCAATTCAGTTCCGTGCCAAAATTGTGGAGGTGGAGATAGGTGGTGTCGCCATCTATCGTTAAGAAGTCCAAACTATCTCACAGGCAATGGCAACTTTCATTCCTTCCTTGCGGGAAGGACACGACATTAACAACACAAAAATATTTAAAATAATATATTGTACTTTTTCTATTAGTTGAATATTTTAAATTTTTATTGTTCACAATCAAATTTTACAATTTTTTTCCCGAGACATGCTAATTTTTTTTAAATTAATGCTAATTTTATCGTATTATATGGAAATAAAAGTAATAAAATTTTATTTATTTACAATTCTCAAACCACTACAAGGTAAAAGGGGAAAAAATCTAACCTTAAAAGTGCATTTGTGTGTGCCATCTTGTTTAAAAATTTCAGACTATTTTGTTAAATAATTTTTAGTTGTAAACACACATTTTTGCTCTTTAGAAAGTAAGATGTGAATAAGAAATGAAGATATTTAAAAGATCTATTCTACAATGTATTTATCAACAATGTAGTGATACTTATGAAGCCTATGCTGCAGCGAAAGATTTAGGTTACTGGATAATTTAAAAGCAACCGACAATGCATATATTTGAATCAATTTATTTGTAACTGTTTCTTAAAATCTTTGAATTTCTGTTTACTTTATTTGAAGATGGTATGCTTTAAATAAATTCACTTCCAGTGTTAAGAATACATAAATAAATCCAATAATATACAACATAATGACTATAGTTAAAAATAAATTTGTTGTAGCTTTGGGAAACTCATGTGTTAGAGGACCAGAATTTGTAATTTTATCAAATAATATTTGTATGTCAATTAAACATATTCTGTTATTGCTTAAGACAAGTGGTTTAATTATTGTACAAATAGAGCAGAAAATTTTTTCCAGTACTATAGAATATTCGAGTTACAGATATTGCTTACATGTATTTTTACAATATTTGCAAGATTTTATTAACGTAGAAAATTGTTTACATTAAGTATAGACTATTGTAGATATCATATATTATATCAGATAATTGTTTACATTAGAGAAAAAAATTTTCCTATACATATATGTTTACATTTGATGAGGACAATTTTTATTAGAGATAATTATTTATCACTCTAGGAGAGCAAATTTTGCTAGAGGTAATTATTTATTATTCATGAAGATGGTTTATACTAGAGATAACTATTATTTTAGGAAGACGATATTTACTAATAAAACTTATTTATTCCTCATGCAAGTTATCTTTTGGAGAAAGCTTTATTTTTGTATACATAATTTTAACTCTATTTATTTAGATTAAGGAAATGAAAAAAAATATGAAATGATATTCAACCAACACATGTCTGCGATTCTTTATAGGCAATTATGCTAGAAAAAATTTAGCAAACAATGATTAAATACATTATACCCTGCAATAGATATAGCACATATAAATGTTAATATTAACTGTGGAAAAATTGTATTTAAAAAAATACAATATTAATCATTTGATTCCTTGCTATAATTTTTTAGAGAATTTCCAAATGCTATATATTTTCTTTACGGAATTAAAATACTTAAGTTTAATTTTCAGAATTCGAAGGAAAATTACATGTATCCTTTTACATAAAATTGTATCTATTTAGCATGTAATTAAGTAAGACTGCATGTTATTTTTATGTTAGATTTCTTGCGTTTTAATGCGTTTACGGCTATCAATATAGAACATAATATGCATTAAGAATATCTTTTTACAAAAATAGCTCTTTTAAAATACGGCCTTCGTATAAAGTTCAATCAATTGTTACGTTGTAATTTCATAGATCATCTCCAGCATTTACTTTTAAAAACACAACAAACTTTATGAACACTTGCGCAATTTGCTGCACTGCTATTGAAGGAAATTTGGGTTATTGGACATTGGAGTAAGGGACAATTCTGTGAGTAAAGGAATAAATATACATCAAGATACAGTAAGTTTTCATCGTAATTTTATGTGTTATAAGTTCAAAAGGCATGTTCTTCATTTATATTTATTTGTTTGTTGAAAACTTAAATCTTTAGATCATCATTCAGTTTCTAATTGTTATGACCTGGAATGAGCTATATTCTTGTGACGTCGTAGTCACATGATTATGATAACCACGTGATTCTAGACAATCTGTTCAAAAAATAGTCGCGTGACGTAATAGTCATATGATAAAGTTTTTGTGTGTTTCCAGATAATGTCACGTGCTTCTTTGTTGCCAACTTTTGCTCTTTGCAGAAACTTTCTCTTAAAAAGTACATATGCATACAAAATGCATTTAATTAAAATATATGCATAAAATAAGATTTTTTTAATTTTTAAAAATTCGTTTTGAAGAAATTTTTTGTATTATATTTTAACATTTTTACCTAATTATGAAATTTGAAATTTTATCTAATTTTTTAAAATAGAACAAGTACAATAGTTTAGTCTCTTTTTTTGACTTAAGTAGAGAACACATGTTTGTCTTTATCATGTGTGCGTCATAAATTAGGACCTTTCTTTTTTATATAAGTTTTTTTTCACGTGTTATTTATCGTAATGATTGAAATTTCCTTTGCTATTATATTTGTTACTTCAAGAACTTAATAAAGTTTATCATGTAAGCGTTTATGTAATATTTTGTTTTTTCCCGCTGAAAGAAAAATTGTCCAGCTGGTGTTATTTATTTCCAATGTATAATCAAGGAGGACATTATTGAGAAACAAGGAAGTAAAAAAAGTCTGTTGTTTTGCGTGTCAGCAGTAAGATATGATTAATTATCTTTAAGGTAGCTTATCGAGAGAGAAAATATCTGCTTAAGAGATTTTCACTTTCAGAGGTTGGGGAAAGAAAAATTACTCCAAGCATCTGGCAAAAAGACTTCATTTATCAACAATCACTACAATCTTACAGTTTTATCTCAAAGTGTATTATTTGTCTGTAAAACTGTAAGAAAATACTACTACACACGATGCTTTTTTGTACGTAGATAGAACAATATTGTTTTAAATCTTAAGTACATTTCAAATAACTGTGTGTGCATAGATGCATTGAAAAAAGTTTGACGCGAAAATGCTCAAGTCAAAATATCTGTAACACGAAATAATACAACAGTCCCAGTAAACTATGCTACGTATTTTCATGAATATTTTCTCTTAACATGAATTAAAAGTTTCTTACATGACAATATTTTTCTTCTGGGAATGAACAAAATTCAGAAAACTCCCGTCGATTTGGACGATCCTACTGTATCATCGGAAGACTTTGTTGCAGGAGATGATGATAATATGTGTGCAGACCCAGTTATGGCAGACAAATATATTTTGGAGTGGGATCAGAGCTCAAAAAATATCATTGATGCAGATTCCGATGATGAAAAAGAAGTAAGTAATGCAGCTCCTGTTCCCACGTTATTCGAAATGAGGAACATCGTGAAAAATATGTTTAGTTATTTAGATGCACAATCCAAAGGTAAAATGCATATCAAAATGGAGGAATTAAAAAAAAATGTTGATAAATTGATGTTTAAAAAGGCAATGCAAAGAAAAATATTCGATTATTTTCCAAAAACTCAATAAGTATTTTCCCCCAAAAAACTTGGAAAATTTTGCATTAAATTTCTTGAAGTTCATGTGGATGCTTTTGTTTTATTGAATTTTATTGAAAATATGCAGATATACATATCTATGTAAATAAAATAAACTCTAATAAACTTAATTTTGTTCGAATAGGTTTTTTTCCTTACATCGTTTAACACAAAAAATATTTTAGTCCCCTCAATTTCGTGTGGAACAACTTTTTGGTGTACATGCATAAAATGCTAGTGACTTATAAAATATCGTACGTTTAAATATTTATAGTTTTCGAAACTATATAATTCTGGATATTTTGTTATTTTTAACGTGTTATATAATTCTGGATATTTTGTCATTTTTCACGTGTGTTGCAAAATTAGATGCTGTTTTAATGGTCTTGTACAATTTCTACAATTATTCTGAAAGGTATATATGTGGCTACTTTGCATGCTGCGACATTATTTTTTTTAAAATTCATTCATGATATGCGAGATAAATTTCTTAATATGACTTTCTAACAATTAAGGGGATTATATTTATTGAGGTCATTTCCAAAATTTTTTTTGTTATTAGAAAGTAAAATGTATGCCGTGTAAATAAAGTTTTTGTTAATGTGTCTTCGACAATTTATTGGAAATGTGAAATTGAAACATATATATACATGGAATATATATATGCATACTTATACTTTGCATATTTATACTAATACTAATGCATATTTATACTTTTACATCCATATGTGTGTGTGTGATCTGGATTAAATATTATAATATACTTCAAAAAAGTGATAAGCCATTTGTTTTTGAGAAAAAATACTCTGGTTTGTGTTTAGTCAAAATTTGCAATTTAACATACTTTCATTTAAAGTTTTGGCACTTGATAAATTCAACTACAAATGATAAACATTTCTGACTACCTACAAATGATACTGTTTTAATCATTTTCATATGGATTAATTTTTGTAATAAAGGAAAATCTGAAGAATTTATTTTAAATTTAAAAGAACTGAAAAAGGGATATTTTGATCAATAGATATTGAATAACAAACTATTTATCCTGATTTATTTTGAAAATATTACTATTTACTACGGAGATACATTTTCTGAAAATTATATTCAATGGAAATTAAAAACACAATGCATGAACACAAATTAAGAATCTACATTTAAAAAGTACCCGATGAAGTACTTTATATATTATAGTGCACTACAAAAGAGTAAGATTATTGCTTATTTCACTTAATATGCTTTTTTTATCCGCATCTTAAAAATATGCAAAACATTAAATTTTTGATTACTTTTATGGTTTAATGGTACGCGATTTTTTGTTCTTAACGCAGATGTAAGATTTAAGTCATGAAATTTTATGTTAAACATTCCAATTAGATTGATCATATATGTAGAAAACGTAGTAAAGATTGATAATTAAGTATTTTTTAGGAAACAATATTAGATTACAGATGTTTGATATTTTTACTCTTTAGAGTTAACATGTAGTGTTTAGCTGAGTTATTTGAGTTAATCTCAGAACGTTATTTTTAGCCAGTCATTTATTAAGTAAAATGCTTCCTTTAACAATTTTTCTCAGCATTTTTTTTCATAAATCTGCTTCTACTTCTGTTCTTTCTCCTAAGAAAAGAGTTTCATTCATTGGTATAACTTCCGATGCACTTGATTGGAGTGAATAGGGGTAATTTAAGAATTAAATGTTGTTTAAGAATAAATCTACTTCTTAAAGTCGGAACATTGGAGTTTTCGATACTTTTATGTAAATAATTTGTATTTTCCACCATTTACCATACAATTCGGCGTATAACGCGCATTTATACTTTCAAGCCACATTTTCTTAGCCACATTAGCTATATCCGCCGTATAAGGCGAACCTTCATTTCACAAAGAAATCTAAAGTAAACGTGTGCAATGCTCATTTGTTATGTAGTCATTTATTGGTAGTCATTATTTATTCCAAGCATTAGAAAAAATAGTTTTCTTCTAGAACAGGAACCCTTTAATTTCATAAGGAATATCATTTCTTATATATTAATGGTGCTTAGATTTGCGTAGAAGTCTAATTTTTGTATGTATACTCGTCTCTTTTTTTTATTTTTAAATATCGCATTTCTATACCCGGCATATAACGTGCACCCTTAAATTTTGATATATTTGTTGTGCTAAAAGTACTTGTTGTACACCGGATTTAAGGTATTTAACACAGTAAAATTGCAAAAATTAATCAGTTTTATAATTTTTAGATAAATTATTTAAAAAGTTTTATTATTAAAAAAAAAAAAACGTGGAAAGCCAAGCGATAAAAGTGAAACTTCTTTGGCGACGTTGGCTGTAATTGTAGGAATAGATCAAATTATATTAAAACTGCTGAGAAAACTTACTTTAAACAAATAAAATTCGAACTTCATTTATTGTATGAAAATATTTTTATTCGATTTTCTGCATCATCATTTTCCAAGAAAGACACAATAGGCGAATGATAAGTGAAGTAGGGGAAAAAAATCCTCCATTATAGTCAGTCAAGAAAATGTGAGAAAACTGCATCAAGGCATTCTGACCAGAATTAATTTAAATTCAATGGAAATAAAAATTAATAATATAAACTTAATGCATCACTCACAGAAATCATCGTGTTTGTTTACAAGACGCTATCCTTAGCGACTCTGCCCCGAACATTAGTGACATATACACAATCCCCAGACACTCTCGTAACGGAAAGAGCCATATAATGGTAATATTTCGTGTGCGTTTATTTTGTTGAAAACGTCACGTTTATTAATAAAAACTACGAAAATACGCCACGCGAGTTCGTTAAGAGAGTAGCAAGAGTACTCACTTAATGTCACCAATACCTAAGTACCTTTCGTCCAATACAAATATACTTTGATGCACAATTCCCCCTTAGCAATTGTCCAACTTTTTCACGGATAGAGCAAGTCACGTGGTGTATCCCCTCTCTTTTCCTACCGCTCGCTATCTCCTCACCGTGTCGACGTTCGAAGGGGAGGAGAGATGGGGAATAACTACTTCCGTTCACTTTTTCACTGTTACGCAAAACTAGGCAAATTTCCCATTCACTCCCGTTTCTAAAGAAGTTTCACTTAAAAAAAATGAAAAAGCATTCATAGTATTTTTAAAATTATTTGAGCTAAGAAATCATTCTGAAGATAATCCATGTCAACAAAGTGAGTAGGAGGATAATTTTGATTCCAAATTTTAATAGATTCATTATTTCACGAAAATAAATATATAAGTTATTTATACAATTAATTCTTATAAAACTGATTATATGTATATAATTTTTCGGTTTTCAAATCTATCGGAAAGAAATATAGCACCATGAAGTAACATATTTCTTTTAACAATACATTTCACTTTATATACTTGGTATTCCATGCATGTCACAAACATTTACGATTCGCCATCAACTTTCCTACAGTATCACTTCCAAAAATATATACTCTATAGATCGCAATGCGCCACTCATCATAACAGACATTGCAGGTCTTTCAAAAGCTTCAAGCTAGTATCTCTCCCCAACGCAACAGTCAAATACCTGAAATTCCTCCGAGTCTTAACGGGAAATAGGATCCAATCCCTTAAAATTGAAAAGGAAAGAAAATTTCGGATGGGGACTCTAAACGCATAAAGTATCTGAAGTGCGCTTATAGCCAATGGGGAGCTATAGACCCCGTGAAAAGCTGGTATAAACTGAAATATTCAGATAACACATAAAACTTTTCCGAGCCCTTTTCAACTCTCGGAATATCTGGCGTATTGACAACGCTCTTTATTTCCTGGTTCTGAGTGAATGGGAAAATGTGAAAGAGGTTTATGATGATAATATTATAATTTAGAAGAAAATTAATGTTTTGACTTGATGGACCTTAAAAGATAAGAGTGTTAATGAAAGTTGGCATAAATATATGAATTTTGAAGAAATCGTATTAGAGTTGGATTCGATTTATATGCAGAAGATATAGTAGAGACATATAAAATCCAAATTTATTTACTTATTTTGCAAAATGTTATTTTACAAAGACTTGATTTAAACATTGCAATCAGCATGCAGTGTCCAGATGAGTTATCGAATTTTTTTCAGTTGAGTTTTTCAATGACGCAAAACACCTTCTTGAAAGGTCTTTCTTAGTGAATATTCTTTTCAAAATTATTTACGTGGAACAAAGAATTATGTTGGTCATATACTTAAAATTGAACGAGCTTGATTGCACTTTATCTAAAGATACTTCAAGAATTAGATTTTGTAAAAGAATAAATTTTTAACCCAGCATCACTCAGGTGAAAAAAACGACCTAAAGTTTTCGTGCAGGGTGTGCCATACCCAAGGGTGTTTACATTGTGTTTTTACCGTAAAATTTGTATACAAAGGTTAAAAAGGAAGAAAAGTAGGAAGTACAACATGTTTATTAAATTTTTCACACATAAGTTTAGTTTTTCTGTTCTTTTTATAAGGGCATTCAGTGGTTTTTTTATACATTCCTTTAATAGCATTGTGAGTGAGTGCGATGTTTTCACTGGATCTTAATTTTTTTTTTAAATTTGTATCTTTTTAAACTAAACATATAAGAGTAAACTTCTTTATTCTTTAAATTTAAAAAAAATTGAAATTTCTTTTTTATTTTCGTGTATTTTGTCCCAGGAATAGTTTTTTTTTTTTCAAAAGTTCACCTGAAAGTGGATAAGATGTATACCAGTTATCTCCTTTGAAATTACGTTCTTCTCAAATGTTTTTGTGTCTCTACATATAAAACATTTATTTTCAACAGTGTTTCCCTTTTTTTAAAAATCTGAATCGATTTCAGTCGAGGAATAGTACTTGCTGTTATACTCTTCATTTGCTTTTTACTCATTATAACCGCGAAGAGAATTTCTTAATCCGAAAATACTGTTGTACTACATCTATTAAATACTGTATTTATTAAATTACTTAAATATCACATTTCTTCATCATAACTACAATAATACGCCATAGAATAAGGAGGATTTTAAATCGTACTCACGTATTAAAAAATGTAACTCAACTTCACGCGCAGGGTGTGACACACCCGAGGGAGTGGTATCCAAAGACCTATTTTAAAAATTCGCTGACAGGCTTGATCTCCTTGAAGGTCATGACCTTAAAGTCAGCTGGACCAGGAATCATCCATTTTCCAAAAAAAGGTTTAGCAGGAGCGTTGAAACAAGTTAGATGGTGGGTATGACACACCCTGCGAGAGTGGTGCCGGGTTAAATATTCAATAAAATCAAAAAAATTATTGGAAAATTAGATATTTTCGGTGATTTTGCCATATCAATTTTCGTCTTCTTTTATATATATTCAGATTCATATAAATAGTGAAAGTGGTACAATTAGTTTTTAAGTAAATTCTTCAAATTAGGTTTGTTAAACTAAAAAAAAAATCATTCAGGAATACTTATTCGAATTAATTTTACGTGAAAGCTGTAAAGAAAATTTTTTTAAGCTTACTTAAGCTTAAGAACTTTTATGAAGAAATTCATTTCTTTCATAAAAGTTCATTTGTGGGGGGAAAAGTACTGAAAAATCCCGATAGGCCAACTATTTGAATAGCATGATTTAAGCTGCTTAGTACTGTTTTTTGTATAAGTCTAATACTATAAAAGACATATTAAAAGGCAGTTATTACTTCTATCCAAATTTAATAAATCCTCTTCTTTTTGATGCGTTTAATATAGAAAAGATTTTTCAAAATTAGTTGATATTTTACGAGTAATGTTGCGTTGTTATATAAAACATGAAACGAATAAAATTATATATATATATATATATATATATATATATATATATATATATACATATATATATACACATATATATATATGTACACATATACATATATATATACATATATATATATACATATATATATATATATTATTATTATTCTGTTTTTTTAAAAGCAAAATTTTAAATTATATGAATTTTCATTACTTCTATAAAAGCCATTGCAAAGGAAGCATGGCCCGGTAACCCAGGGGAAATGGTCGCGGTCTCATGGTTGCCAAGTTGGAGTGCCACTGAAGATTCATCACGTTGAGTGAGCCGATGAACATTAAAACTGTCATGGGTCAAAATCTTCCAGTTGACTTATTGTGGAAGTTAGAAGAGGGGGTGTCATCTGAAGTGTCGTCACTTGACTGTTTTTTACAATACCAGATTCGTAGCTAATAAGCTTTGGAGTGCGAGGTAAATTAAAATTATTAAATTATCATGCCTAAAAAACATGTTTAAACATTAGAAAAAGAGCAGTATTCAACTACACGACTATTACTAATAATTTAAACTTGAACGATTTAATATTTCGGATTTAGCTTGTGTTCCTTTAACCGAGAGTATCAAGTTTTTATTCGATTTTAACATAGATTGGTCTAAGGCAGATTTTCTCAAAATGCCCTAGATGGGCGTGAGCCCTGATGTGGCTCACGAGAATATCGAAGAGCCGAGAATAAAATATTTAAAATTAACATTAATTTATTAAAAGGAAATAAAACAAAATATGTTCTGACAAAAAAATAATAAAATATGCAATTACGTTGATAAAATATACTTATACAGGTATCAATACTGAACAATATTTGATAATTATTATATCAATACTAAATTAAGAACAGATTTAATAATTAATACTGACTCCCATGGGCTTGTCATACACAAAATTACATACAAAATTTAATAATTATCTTGATAATTTTTGCGGTTTATAACTAACGTCATATTGTAGCGAAGTATATTATTATTTTATTCAACATAATTTTACTATACAAAAGGGGTGGGTGCGATGAAAACTAATGATTGTGTGTGATGAAAATTGTGTCGCAAATATTGAAAGTTTGAGAAGAACTGGTCTTGGATATGATCAAGTAATATTTCTTTTTAGGTTATTAAAAGGGTAGATAAATTTATTTAAAAGTTGTGTATCTCGGAAAGCAAAGTTTATTACCATTCCTTTTTTAACAAGATGACGATATTCACATTAATTGTCAAGAATTGAATAATGCAATTCAAAGTCAGTAGACTGATCCTAATTCAAAGTTGGTTAAGAAGAAAAGGACAATAATATGTGTCATTTCCCTTACTTGACCGAGGCACAAAATTAGGAGGTTTACAGCCATTAGCATTTATATTGCTTCCAAAATGATGTTACAGAATCTGTTAATTTAATACTTGAAAAAGAATGAGAAATTTTAAGACAAATTTCTTTTGTATTTGAGTTTCTCTATGAGAAAGCTCTGCTCGTACCAGTTCGGAGTTAATCTCAAGAGAGAGAGAGAGAGGCGAAAAAAGGAAAGGACAAATTTCGAAATTGGCTGCATGAAAAGTATTAGTAAATGACCTTTAATTTTTAGTAAAAGCTTTTGGGATTACTGTGATTATACGGACAGTTGTTTAAAATAGGGTGTCATAATTGCTGAAATGCATGCCAGTTTACCATTTTGGAACAGGCCGGTTAACAATTGCTAAGACAGAGAACTCGTAATCATTATCCTTAAATTGCCGCTTGTCGACACATTAAATCATTTCTTCGTGTTGAATGCAAAGTATAGTATTTACGGTAAATAGCGTAAATAATCTCTGAGAATTTCATTCATTTTCGACTTTAATTGTATACAGTGAACAGAAAATTTCCCTGTGATTTTTCTTTGTAATCTACTGATTCTGTTCTTACCTTCTATATCTTGAAGGATCATTTACTTCAGAGGATTAGATGCATTTAAATAAGCATTATTAATATAGAGCAATTTTTACAGAAAACATTTTTTTTTCAGAAATAAAGGATTTGATGATATAAGGGAATATAAACCATAGGGTATATGTTAGAAATGAAAAGATTTTGTGTACAACATATATTTATCAATTCGATTTGTATTCCAAGGCTGAGAAATGATGAAAATAACGGAAATGTATTTATTAGCTTTTTTTGAAACTATAACACTACTGCATAGGAATCTATTGTCAGTGAGAATATACTAATGTTACACTATTAAGCAACTCGAAGGCTAATAGCGACGGACCTCATGTTTTTGAGCCATGGTCAAGTGACAAGGTTGACATGTCCCGGCACTCCATCTCCGGACTTCCACTCCATTACAATGGTGGACATTGAGCTACGACACAATTAACGTGCATTAGGGTTTTCACAGGCACTAATATCAAACTCATGACACATAAACCATGAGTTTTTGACCATTATAACTAGGCTACGGTGGCCACTAGGCAACTAATGTGAAAAGAATAGCAAACAAAATATGACGTAGATACTTTGGTAATTAATTATCTAATTAATTTTAATTGCTTAATGGAGCATAAATTCATTTAAAATGCTAGATTTAAAAAAAATCGGATATTTATTTGTATGGAAAAAGTAGGTTAAAATAAATAAATAAAACATGTTTAAAGGTTCTAGGAAAATTTAATGAAATAATTTCACTTAAGAATGATTCCCATGTTTTTCAATCATCTAAGGGCCATTTTCATTAAAAAAGCAATTCAGACACTTTGAAAAGAATATAATGAGACAGATTTCATCCATTTTAATTTGTTGGTGGTGTTATAAAATCTGTAGAAAAATATCTTTGCAGTTCCGCTTTTCTTTAACGAGAAATAACATCATACTTCAGTTCTTTTCCTGTATCTTTTTTTGTAAAGAATTCCAAGGAAAGAGACAGTTGTCCAATTATTCAGGTCTTTTTTTTCTCAAAAAAACAAGTAATAAAAGGAAATGATACTTCCATAACTTCCTTCATTTTATTTTTTATTTGTACTTCTAACCTATTCCCAATCTAAGCAAGTAAAAAGCTTTTCAAGCAGTTTCATTTGATCAAAAACGAGAAGAGTGTGTCTCATCTGGCACTCCCATGCAGAGAATGACAAGGGTTGTAAAGGAAAGGCTCGAAAAATAAAAATAACTATCATTGGAGTATCTTTGAAGCTTTCAGAAAGATGCCTTGGTTAGCAAAGTATGGGATTAAAGACAGTTTTGGGTTGGAAAGGAAGAACTGGAAACAAAGCGAAAAATAAACCTTTCCCGAGTTGAAAGAAATAAATACTTCACTGAAAGGGAAAAAAAAATAATTGCTTACTTTGCAATTTGGAGGAAGTAGTTGATAAGAACAAAAGAAATATATTTTTTTTCCTTTTCAAAGTAATTTTAAAAATGTAATGTTTATTTCAATAGATTAAACCAGCGTTTCTCAAACTGTGGGGCGCCCCCCCTAACGGGGCGTAATAACCCTACAAGGGGGGCGTGAGTACATCGAAAGAACAAAATAAAAGAATATTTTAAAAAATTATAAACTTACTGAGAGTAAGCAACACAAAATGCATTTTGATACAATAAATAAGAAAAGTGCACATTTCCACTAATGTAATAAACTTATAAATTTATCAGTGCTGTACAATGTATTTGGTAATAAATTTATCCACAGTAAACGAAAAAAGCAAATTTAATAATTAACACTGACTCCCATGGGATTGTCATATATAAAAATTATATTCAAAAATTAATGTTTATCTTGATAATTTGTGCGGTTATGTGTTAATTATTACACCATGATTAAATATATTATGAATCTGATAAGTTTACATCCATTTCAAAGGTAAAATACCAAACATCTTATTCGCTAATCCGCTACTATATTATTATTTCCCCAGCCGGTTTTACAGTTATAAGGCAACTCATTAAATCCATCATCAGATTCTTTCATTGCCAAATGCAACACGATAAAATACTACTAATCTGAATTTAAAAATATAGATATAAGTTATTTCTCTGGTAAATAAAACTAAATACACTACTTCCAATGAAGTTCTCGTTGAAAGAGGAATAACGCACCTAAGCTCATCTGCCTTCTTCATCCATCAACACCATCAGTTTATGATTGAAGTCCTATCATAGCTTTAGCATCATGAAAATTATGATAGAAAATTGGGTCGCAAATACTGAAAGTTTGAGAAGCACTCGATTAAACCCATTTTGCATTCTAAAACATAAATTCACTCCAAATTTAAGAAACGTTACAGCCACAGTTTGTTTACTGATAGGTAGGATATATACACACACACGAGTTTAAATCGTAAGTGGGCTTATCAACACAGATATTAATTTTATTCATACTGCAAGCATATTACAAATGCTTATTGGGCATTTGGATTTCTTTGCAATGATAATTAGTTTGTACAGTTTAGTTTAATTTTGGATTACATAGTTTAGAGATTTTGCTTAATGGATGTCACTATCCATTTCATGTATAATAATTTTATTATAATCCATTTAATTTATTTTTAAAAAATTGAACTATTAGATTCTCAGTATTTGTAGGCTTATATATTCAAACTGTAATTGTACCGACTGTAAAAGATTTTGATTGCGTATAACAAGCCTAAGCGTTACAACAAAATCTTCTGAATTATCTGTGATTTATATTCTGATTAAAAATTAGCTTATGGTTAAATTTATCCATTTTTTTAAAAAAAATTATTTACTGTAAAATATTATTTGAGATAGATAAAAAACTAGAAAAAAATAATTATCTTTCTATAGTCAAATGTTTACTTAAAAAAATAAATATTTGTTTTGCGCAAGTAAATTGTTACATTTGTTTTTATAAATTTTAACATTTCATTTTGAATGTTTGTTTCTGGTTTTATTTTGGTTCATGGAATTATGTTTCTTTATATTGGGTTCAATTTCTTTTTTGAATCCCGATGTGAAATCTGTTATATTTAGTAATACTCGAAGATCAGAGTTTCTCAAACTGTGGGGTGAAACCCGAGGAGACATTACTCTACGTGGAGGGGCGAGCATATCGAAAACAAAACGAATTATATTCTGACACATTTACACAGATATAATGCACTTATAAATGTATCAATACTGCTTAATGCATTTGTAGTAAGTAATTTATCAATACTAAGTTAAGAACACATGTTTAGTAATTACTAGTGACTTCCATGAGCTTGTCATATACAAAATTATATGCAAAAGTTAATACTTATCTTGATTATTTGTACGGTTTGCAGATTAAATCGTTTGTAACTGGTGCTATAATTACGTATTATTATTGCATGGACGGGGCATAATGAAAATTATGTTTGAAAATTAGGTGCAATTTAAAGTTTGAAGCACTCTTAGATAAATAACCGTTTGTTTCAAAAATATAAATATTCTAAGAAAAAAAACTAACTCTGTTTCCAGTTCATTTGAAAATATATTTGAAACATCTAATATATGCTACAATATTTTTTTTATTTGCAAAAATAATACACGTTAAAAATTTATATTACTCAGTGCATTTATTATTAATTCCATATGAAACATGTAGGTTGTTTAGTAAAAGTATAAAATTAATCTTCATCTTTCTCAGGAAAAACTCAGGAAGGGGCATTCAAATAACCATGTAAAATTGCAATTATTACATTAATTACTACTTTTTTGAGCTTTTGTAACAGTTACTTTTGTATGTATTACTTTTCTCTGAGTGGTTATGTGACGGTAATTTCTTATCTCGGAAAGGAGTTTTGAAGAACAATATAAATCAAAAATAAATTGTTTTAAGAAAATATTTTTAATCATATTTTTTTAAAAGGAAATCAGCAACATTAATTTTATTTCTGTTTTGAAAAGAAAAATCGCTATAACTGAAATGATGTAATTAACTATATGATTATAATTATAAAAATGTAAAAATTTTCGAAAATTATTTTTTTTATTCGTTTGTTAACTCATACTTGTCAATTAATTTCTGTTTCAATCCTGAAAACAGTAAGATTTCTTTTGAAAAAGAATTACATGGTCTTGATAGATTAGATTATTAAATAAAAGACACAAATATATGAATCATACAAAACAGTCTGAGACTTGATTTCTGCCACATGGCACATATACTCAATTTAAATTGATTTTGATTCTTTCTAAGACCGTACAGGGAATAAGAAGAAAAATGCCCTCTGTTTTCCGAGACCCAGAAAACTTAGACGTTTCTTCAGTAGGCAAACGCATAACTCCTTACTTCCTCTTCCAAGAAAAGAAGAAAGACAAAAAGAGTTCCGAGTGCTTTTCTCTTTCATTCTTTTCATTTCTCTCTAGAGTACCATGGAACACATTACAATGGTAGTTATTTATCTGTTTACATAAAAAAAGGCTCGCATTTGTTATGCCTTTTTCATAAGGGACGTTATGGCTCCCCATAGTCAGTAATTATTACTAGCAGAGGCCATAAAGCCAAAGGTGAATACAGGTGTGTTTTTCTCTGGGGCAGAATGTTTAAATGGTCCTTTGCCTTAGAAAGTACAAAAGAGCCTTATTTTTTGGAGATTTAGGAAGTGGGGTCCATTTGTTTTGTTTTTCTGAACAGCGGGCATACTGTGTTACGAAAGAAGATTGTGATTCAGACAGCTGCTAAGTGGAAGCATAATAGCTAATTTTACATGGGTAAACAAATAAGTTTTACTATAAATATTTTGATAGAAGTTCATGTAATATTTAAGTACCTTTTTTTGCAAACATAATCGACTGTTGTTTTGAATCTCTTTACAATTTTTGGACATTATATAAATAATATTTAAATAATTAGAGTTTTCTTAAAGACCTTAAATTTACAGATGATAAACTTTGACAAACGCAAGATTTACCTATTTTTGAATTTCACTCAAATTAATTTTTTTTTGATATTTTGGACTTGTAATTAAGTCCTTTTATTCATTCATGAAGGTGTTATTATATCTTAGGGAAGCATTACAATTCTCATACTGTACTTAATATTATTACCTGGATTTGCTTTTAATTTACGTCACCCTCTGAGGCAAAACGAGGGGTAGTGGCAACGGACCTCGTAATCCTCATCAGCAGTCAAGTTGAAACGCGTTTACATCCCTTCTACCCTGTGACCCAGCTAAAGGTGTGGGAGGAACTAAATGATCATTCGACATGATAAATTATAATTGTTATGTATCGCAACTCAAACACCATCTTTTATCAATGAAATAACTCAATTCGAAGTAATAGGCAAGGAGACGAGGTTCGTTTTGGGAGGATATATTCAATCATGCAGCTATACCATTAATATTACTTTACACAAAGCTTGCATGTTTAATGACCACTGTGGTTAACATTCTAAACCTCGACTTAATTTATGATCTGTTACTGAACTCATCAGTCCTCTATTTAATTCAAGTTGAGCAAGCACTTCTGGTTAGCTAATCATCTTTCTTGTAGCTTATGGCTGTCTTGCTTGTTGTTACGTATACACTGCAATGCCAATTCGCTAAATATTCATTATTCACTTCACTTATCATCTTCTCAATTCACTGACTCTCTTGCAGAAATATGCTATCATTAACTTAATTTGCATATCACGTTTTCTTATTTTAGAAGAAGATTGGTAAAAATTGCTGCCCCAAAGAATACCCAAAAGGCGTTAATTGAAGGTCGCGTATAGATCCGTCACAAAGTGACGAGGACGATATCAAAACTACCACTCCCAGCCCACGGAGAACATTGCCCTATGATGGATTTACATACATCAGCCTTTCCATTTGTTGGGTCTTCGGATTTTAGGACCTGGTCGTGACCTACCAAAGCTGTCCATGAGTTCGCGACCATGACCACTCTTTAACGATGCCGTACTTTTATTCTGAAACAATTATACAACAGTCTGTGTGTTACTTATATCGTACTATAAAGTAACTCGAGGAATTTTAGCGACGATGATACTATTTGACACCATTTCTCAAAAGTTTTGCACCTCGACAGATTTAAAGAACATTTAAAGTACATCTCCTGCATTCGGCGGGACTTTAGTGGCTTTTCCCCGATATGTTCTATATTTTATATAAATTTCGCCCATATATAAATAAATTTTTTCTTATTAAAATAAAATTTTAAGAATAATTTTATACTGATTTGCGTCGAAATTTTTATTTCTTACTAGTAGTATATCAGTTGATCAAGGTTATTCATGCAGACAGATAGATAAGTTTATTCAATTTTATGACTTCATTAATAGTGCCAGTATTTGGATAACATAAATAAATGGAAGAGTTATACGAGTCAACAATGTGCATAAATTGATGGTCACATGCCCTGTAAATCCTGATATAACATATTTGCTTATGTCTAGATTTTCGTATTATGTCTTTAAATGATTGCGAAATGAGCATTATATATGATTAAAATCTAATTATTACCTAATATAATTTTAAATTGTATAGTCTACTTTACAATTCACTACATTTTCTTTAAAAAATTGTCTAGACTGTATTAAATATTTTTCTATTGTGTTTGTTTCTTTCACATTGCTGCATCTCACATTTACAAGGTTATTAAAATTAAACTTTAAATCAGTTTATTACTTTGGTGTAATTCATTAAAATTAATGCATGGAACAATGCAAAAATATTTTATTTAAGCATCGGTAATCGAATTGTAAAATAAGCATATTTTAAAATCTAAAATGTTTCGTAAGAAATATTATTAGATTTTAAAATTAAAAAAAATTTAATCTGAAGATTTCAAAATAATTTAAATGCTATCTCGCTACATATAAATTGCTGTTATTTATATAAAAGTGTTTGTTTTGCACGAATAGTATGAAACGTAAGATAATAAGAACTTATTAGGCATCACATTTGAAATCTGTCAGAAATCTCTGATTTATTGAGTTAAAATTGCATTGTTTTTAAATTAAGTTTTTGTGGGTGTGAGGAGGGAGAAGACTCCCCATGCTTAGATTAATGTTCCCAACACTTACAGTTTTTTTGTTACCAATAATTCTCTCTCTCAATTTGCAATAGATGTAAGTGATACTTGTTACTATTAAAAAACTACAAGCATTACTTAAAAACTATTAAATTATATTATGTATCAAAATAACATTGTTCTTGGAAATTAATAATATTATAAGCAAAAATGTTTATAAGGTCGAATTCTTATTCACATTTGCGCGAACATATTAATTAACAAATTTCAGTAAGATAGTTTAATTGAAATTAAATTTCGAGTTAACATAGCTTGCTAGATATTCTGAACTTTATAAGTAGTTTATTTTGAGTTCTTATAAAAATAAATTTAAAATCAGAATTTATTTCTATAAAAATATATAAAATCATTCATTAAAAATTTAAAATGTTAATTCATAATTAACTCAATCTTACTCTAGTAGCAGATATTCGAATTTTAAAAAAAATGAATAAAATTATCTCCCGATATGTTTGAAGCCTTTTACATTTTCTATACAAACACTGTAAATAATATTGGTTTTCCAATCGCTTATATATAAATGAGTAATTTTTTAAAATTAAATCACACTTTAAAGCAACACGAGGGCTTGTAGTGTTGAGCCTCGGTCGATGACGTGGACGACATTTGAGTTGGCACCCTACTTTCACACCAACACTTAGAGTTACGACAAATTTAACGTACATGAACCCCTCTACACGGTTAGTGGCATCAGGACTCAAATTCGTAACTCAGCAACGAGTTCAAGGTTGCCACGACTACTATATATTTTGATTATGGCTGATATATTAGTAAATACATTTGCTTTTTTTATTTGGCATTTTTGTTCGAGCATATAACCCTGAATCATTAGATATAAATCACATTTAGATCCCTTTGTAAAATTCAATACAGGTCACTATTTGTATGAATAATGATAATAATTGATTTCTTATTTTTACAAATAATTATTGATATTAAAACACGTACCTTTCTAGGATCTCCTCCAAAGTTTTTAATGTTTTCTTTGACCCATTGAAGAGCACACAGTTGGTCCCATAGGCCATAGTTTCCTTTCGAATCGGTTAGAATATCATCTGTGAGAATGTCCAGAGCCATGAATCCAAGAGTGTAGAGTCTGTAGTTCATTGATACGAACACCATATTCATTTTCTTTGCCAGTTTAGCAGTTGGACTTATACCGGGTTCGTTTCCATTGCCGAACTGCAGGAAACCACCATGTATCCAAACCATTACCTCCAGACCCCCTCTCTGAAAGAAAGTGGAATATTGTCGGCGTTTTCAATTTATACATATGAGTAGAATAATCAGTTGTGATCTAGTAGGCGAAAAAATCAAATTAAATTTTATTATACATAATAGAGCTTCACATTTACCATTTCTTTCATAGAGTATATGGGCCTATTTTATTAAATATGTGGCTTCTCTCTCTGATGGATTTCTGGCCTCTATTTAGATATGTAAGAAGTTTTTGATGCGTATATTTACTACTTATACTTACGTATTATACCTTCGACCAATTTCGTTAAGGGGACACAGTACGATTCAATTGACAAAAATCAGGCAAAAAATCAAAATTAATTTTTTTTAGCTTAAACTATTTTCTATATACTTTTCTATTACCTGAAAAAATTTGAAAGCTTTAAATAAGAAAAACACAGATATATATATGATACCTTTTGCTTTTATTCACATCCCTATGGCAAATCAAAACTTTAAACTTACTTATCTCGGAAAGAAAAAATATCTAGTTTGTCTTCATTTAAAATGTTAAGGTATTTTTTCTATTGTGCCTAATGCTTTGAATTTTTTTTTACCTATTGCTAACAGTACATGTAACAAAAATTGGTATGCATTTGTGAATCAAAGTAATACTTATTTTTTTAAAAATAATTGAACTCAGAATTTGTACATTTTTTAAGGAGTTTTCAATACGCATTCATAAAATGAAGTATTGTAGGAATACCAAATATGTTATCGCAAAACCCATACCAACTTTCATTATGCATTGTCTGAGGTACTTGTAAATCAAATTTCATGCGTGTATGTAAATTTTTGTAGGAGGAGTAGCATTTTAAAATCACTACACAAATTTGAAGTTTTTTCCTTAAAAAATTAAATGCCTAGCTTTTTTTATGAAATTTTGAGCACAAAATCTGTTTTACATAGTATCAACATAGGAAACAACCAAAAAAATTTTGAAAATTCTTAAATTAAAATTTTTTGCTTAAATCGTACCCTTAAAGGGTTTGAAAATAGGAATTCAAAAGTTGTCGCTAAATGCAGCCATTATTTTCATTACTGATTCTGAACGTCTGGGGAAAAATTTCTACTATTGGCTTTGCATTGTGGCATTTGGCGACGTAATTTTGATTTAGCTAAATCGATCGATGGCACAACATGAGCGTACCTTGCTACTATTTAGCAGAATAGATAATTAATGGCTCTTTTTTATTGCTTTACAATCGTATGGTTGTTTATTGATGATGTATGCTGAAGTTGCACGGGGACAACTCGCGAAGGACATTCTAATTTTAAACCACGCTTCAGGTATTCGACTAACCTAAAATTGTGAGTTTTGACAAAAATTGAGAAATTTTTCATACGATTTTATTTTATAGGTCATCTTATTAGCCTTATAAAAATACCAAATACATTATTTTCCTTTCGCTAGAACAAAAATTACGAGTGTTTTAGTAAAAGCAGATGCCATTACTTTAAGACAGATGTCATACATTACAACGCGTTTTGCTGGAATTGTGTGTTTTTTTTTAAATACTCGAACGGAACTAGCGATTGATAAAAGTGATGAAATAATTAACTGAAATTTTTGTTTATGTTCTGTTTAATAGTAGAAGTGATTTAACCTTCAGATTTATCAATCACTGTTTTATTACAAAATTTACAGTCCCTTATGTGAATATAATCACTGTTTTTTTAAGCAATTTCATGCAATAACTAAGATAAAGTGCTCTAGTTTTTGTAAAAATTAAAACATCTCTTACCCTGAAAGTCATTTAAAAAATGAATAACATCGCAACACAACATAATTGAAAAATTGAAAATTAGTTCATAAACTTTGGTGCAGAATGGGCTCCGTTTATGTTATTTTTTGTATATAAAAGTTTTTACCCATTTTTTCCATTTTAGTCATAATCATTATTTTTATCTCCTTGATTTTAGCATATTTTTCTTAAAATATACTAAACAAATCTAAAAACCACAAAAAATCCCCATTTAACCCATTTTTAAAAAAAGTTGTCGCAAGTAATTGGATACCTAAACTGACAAGAAAGATGTTTATATTTGGAATTTACTAAACTGATTCATGCAAGACGAATTTCGAGCAATATTTTAAAACTACTGCAAATGTTGATATTATGTTCCTTAATTAGACAACATATTAAACATAACTTCATTAAGCAATTAAAGTTAAAAGTAATTATTCGAATAAATTAATACGGCAATATTTTTTAAGTTCGAGAGAGAACTCATTTCAGAGTTAAATATTATACAATTTTAGTAGTTACAGAAATCTGTCATCATTTTCAATAAACGAAAAATATAATAGTGTTTAAAGTGCAAAATTGGAAGGGTTTGAAGAATTGTATTTTTGAACATATGTTAATTTGTGAAATCTATCACCTAAATATTAATTTAAATGTATGTTTTGATTACCTTTAAAGAGTTTTCAGAGAGTAAAGTATTTTTGTTTGTTGTACAGTCAGTTTAGGTAAAATAGTGAATTTTTAATTGTATGCAAAATAACAATTTTTGAAACCTGCGTACAATACCGTCTACCAATTTCACTAAAATAAAGAACGTAGTAAATTAGAAAAAAGTTTCCAAATGCTATCATCGTTATTATTATGTTCAAACACGAGCGTAAACAGTTTCCACTGTCAGCTGCATATGACGATATTTGGGAGTCGTCTTTTGAAACGACGAAATTGGTCAGCGGTATAATAGGTAAGTACTCAATTTCTTAGTAAAAGAGGATTTTGTTTAGAAAAATCACAAGAAGGGTATTCTCGAAACTATTTGATTCATTTTTAAAATTAAAAAAATCAAAGGTGTTCATTATTGTAAAATTTTAAAAGTGTGCCAGGTTACGATGTTGGTATTTTTTCTCTCTTAATATTGGATGCAAACATTTCTAAAATGCTTTGAAATAATAAATTAAAACATTTCCTTGAAAAATATTTAAAGTAATTATTAATAAAGGATAATATTTAAGAAACAGTTTCATTAAATTAAAATCAGGGATACATTCCATAAGCGTAAAAAAAGTTAGAACTGGACATTTTTACAAACATGTTTCATTAACAATTCGGTGGTAATTAGTAACCTGATAAATAAGTTCATGCGTCGTAAATTGGTTACACAATCCCCAAACCGAAACTACATAAAAAAAACATGATTACAAATCATTGTTTAAAAAAGTTTGTACAGTGATACATATCTTCTGTTTTTATACATTACCAACGCGATAGTATTTCCGTATCATTAACGTTTTCCATGCCATTAGCATTTTCTGACGCTTAGCGAAAAAGAGCTGCGAATGTGATAAACCCAAGTTGAACTTAACAAAGGATAAACGATTTTGTGAAGGTTTTAGAAACACATGGAGCTTAACTGAGTGGTAGTTTTTTTAATGAAAGTTTGCTTCTCAAATTTCAGTATCGCGTGTTGGAAAAAGTAATTGCCATCCATGTGGTAAATTTGTTGCAGTGAATTTTAAATAGAGGATTAATTTCGAAAATAGTTGAGATAAAAAACTTTAAAAATTCCTTTCTATAAACAAAAAGGCAAAATATGAAAAATTAAGGAAAACAAATCTTTTATTAAATCAGAGTATAATAATTATATATATGTAGGAAAATTGATAACAATTTGAATAGAAATTTATTCATTTTGTGTAAAATTAACGCATGCAATTTATTTTGTGAATTGTATTTTTGAAATATTTATACTTTTTTATCTTTAAACTATGTTATATTTAGTAATATTATATGAAAGGAACATTTTTCAATATTTGTCAAGATATAAAATTGTAAAGATATGTGATAGTTTTTCACAGTTATCTTTTTTAAAAGCAGTTAAATTACTCTTTTTTAATGATTCTTACTAAATAGTAATGATGATATTTTAAAAGTATAATAAAAAATAACCTAAATTATCTTATTGTTTCTTAGATATACTTATTTTCTTTTCTCGTTAATACTTTTTTTTAGTGCAAGCATTCATACGGGAAAAATTCCATTATATATCTTAATTATTTATTTGATAATCAAAATCATAAATATTACGTTATAAATGTGGAAGAATATTAAATATTTATTATTTTTTTCCTTGATAAATAAAGGAATTTATGTTTTTTGAAAAGTTAATGTGATTAATTTATATTATAACATCAAAAGACAATTTATTTTATTATAACTTTAGTTATAATTATTAGTTATTTTTTAATAAAATAGAAAATTAATTGTATATTTTAATGATTTCTAATGTAAATCTATTAAATTAGGCCTTCTGACAGAACAACTTTTTTTAATCAGTATTATCTATTTATTGAATGAATTAAAGTAAAAATATTTCAAGAGAATTCCTTACCACAATTGCAACTTTTCAAATACTATACTCATCTTGATAAAATGAATGAGTTCATGTATTTTTCAATTTCGAAAATGACGCGGCATTTTTGTTGTTTTTAGATTTCTTTAGTAAAACTAAGTAAACTGTTAAAAATTTACAAAAATAAACTAACGCGCCCCATTCTGTACCAAAAGTTTATGAACAAAGTTTGAATTCTTACCATTTTGATGAATCTTTTTCATTTTTGAAAAGACCTTCACGATAAGAGATATTTTAATTTTCACAAAAACAAGAGAACTTTATCTTAGGTATTATATGAATTTGCTGGAAAAATAGTGATTGCATTAACATAAGGGACAGTAAATTTTGTTGTAAAACATTGATTGATAAATCTGACGGTTACAACCCTTCTACTGTTATACAGAACATACACAAAAAAATTTTAGTTAATTTTTTAAAAATCCTTGTAGTAATCGCTGGCCCCGTTTGAACATTTTCAAAAAAACACATTTGAGTAAAACGCGTTTTAAAGTACGACATCTTGCTCAAAGTAACGGCATCTGCTTTTACTAAAACACTTGTATAGTTTTTGTTCTAGTGAACGGAAAATCATAAACTTAGTATTTTTATAAAGCTAATAAGATGGCCTATAAAATAAAATGAGCGGTATTCTTTAGCTACAGATTATCATTATCTTGCTTATAAACCTGGACTAAACGATAAGTTTTCACTAATGTTACAATATCATTTCGTGATGCTAGTTTTTCCGATTAAAGCATATATTTAAATAATGAAACATAATTTTTCACGTTTCCCTTTTTATTTTCCCTTATCCGTCATTTTTACGGCAAAAAAAAATTCTCAAAATACAACAATTTCATAGAGATACATACTCAAAATTAAGTAAATAAAAATATTATTCAATTTAATTTTCGTAGAGTATATACTTACAATGTATCCATTTATCAAAAATGTGATGCATATACTGAGTTTCATGTTATTTGTTTAATTCGTAAAAATATTTCGTACATTTAAGTAAGAAATACCTCCCCATATTTCAATGTTCAGTTCGTGCAGTACTTAATGTGATAAGAGGGCAAACTGCCAGCTATGTAAAAAGGAAGAAAAAAAACGACATTCTATTGATGGTTATAAAATAGAAGAAGCGTTTCGTATAAATAAATAAGAAATGATTCTGAAATACTCCTTTCAAGATTTATGGCATATATATGGATCGAAACTTAAGATTATACTCAAACATGCAATCGCAGAATTTAGCAAAGTTTTCTTGTTTCCAGTTTAGTCTGAGCGAAAATCACGCATACGAAAATTGAATTAATTTATTTTATTATATTTATTATACAAACTACATATATATAAATGTTTATTTTATTTTTAAAAAAAAGCTTTGAGAAATTTCATTTTTATTCATAATAATGTACAGATAAGAAGGAGAAAGCTGTCAGATTTATTTACTGGCTCAGTATTACATTTGTTACATTTTGTGTACCAGGAAATTTTTATATGATATATAAGCACAGTAATAATAGATTATTACATTTTTGAAAAGGACTTCAAATAATGTTATGTGTATTTTTAAAGATTTACAGGTCCCACGCAACAATTATGTTCTGTCCTTAAAAAATGCTTAATTATTTATTTAAATTATCTCAATATACTTAGTAAATATATCAAAAATATTATCATACGTCTTTGTATTATATAACATATATATATCTTAAAATTCCTAATCAAAATAAACTTAGCATGGCTTCTTACATAATTCAAATACTTTTAAAGAATAATAGCATTAACCTGTTCCCTTATGATTACTCATAATATACAGCGTTCTCAAATATATTCTCTTTTTGGTAATATATTGGAAACTTATTTTCAGCACTAAATACTACTACATTTACAGTAGTGTTAAATGCACAAATCAAAGTATACAGCCTCATCATACATGGGCATATTAAAACATTCATTACTACTTACAGTAGGTCTATTATTACTTTCTCGGAAGTTTTTTATTTTATTTTTACAGTTTAAGTTTACTTTCATATTATGGTTCTGTTCTGTGAAATAAGTTTCTGTTCTGAGAATCAATAATTCAAATAAACTATATATTTTATACCCTAACTATATACAAGTATCATTTTCTTTCACTGCAAAATGCATAATTGTTTTGTTCTGAAGGTTTTTATAATGCTAATTATAATATATTTTTCATGTCTCTCCAGTGGGCAAATTAATAGTTTTCAATTATATTTTTAAAATTACACATAGTGAAAATCGCTTAAAACGAAAATGAAGGGCATGAAATATCGTTTCGTGTTAAAATAACTTCCTGATAAAGATTATTGAAAATATACCAGGACAAGTAAGTTTTTTTTAGCGTTTATTTCATTTACATAGATATTTATATATGGATGTATTTAATAAACATCAATGAAACAAAAACATTCATAAGAACTTAAAGAAATTTAGCGCACAATTTTAAAGTTTTTTGAGTTTTTCGAAATAATCTGATTTTTTTTTCTTTGCGTAATCTTTTTTTAGCATTAAACTGTCAACAAAATTTTCGATGTCGTCCCTTTTGTTATACATTTCACCATCGGAATGTGTGTCTATATTACTGAAAATACTTTTCATAATGTTCCACGTTTCGAATAACGTGAGTTTATTATTCGTTTCCATTTCGTTGTTGGAATTTGCCCCAATGTTATTTTTTGAGCTTTGAACAAACTCCAAAATGTCTTTGTCCGCCATAATTGGGACAGTCCAATCCTGTTGGTGTTTTTCGTATTTTGATCATTCTCAATAGGAAAAAAATTGCATTAAAATACATACGATTTTGTCAGGACCGTTGTATTATTTCGTGTTAACCGATATTTCGTCTTAAGCGTTTTCATGTTAAACGTATTTTACTGAATATATGAAAGCAATATTAAGATTTTGGTGCCATTTAACAAAGCTATGCATTGCTTGATTGACGAAGACGAAAAGAATTGCTTGAGACGAAAAGAATATTACACATTTTTATATACGAAATTTAAGCAGTTCTATTTCACAAAATAATAAGAAATTTATGGATAATTTAAAAAAAATAATTGTCTTTACTATGGTTGCATGAAATAATTTACCATAATAAATTATTATGCACTAAAGATAGCAAGAAGAACACGAAACTTTCCTTTATCGTCATTGTCTATGTATTTATGTATTCAATATAGGAGATTCGGGAGCAATAAAATATATCATTTATCTTCAAATGGGAATA
The DNA here is from genome assembly GCA_019973975.1 of Trichonephila clavata. Taxonomy (NCBI): domain Eukaryota; kingdom Metazoa; phylum Arthropoda; class Arachnida; order Araneae; family Nephilidae; genus Trichonephila; species Trichonephila clavata. Next base: position 47,146 of record BMAO01025454.1, read on the forward strand.
CGTTCTGAATAAATTCATACCATACTGTCTTTTATTGCAGATTCTTATTCTGTATGCTTGCTATTTGCATTAGGTTTCCATTAACGAAAAACATTTTCCAAAACTATTTAGTGAATATAGGATGCTTTATCACCCCAGTACGTAATTTCTTTGTTAGTATTTTACGAGAATATCTCCCAGTTCTTGCAGATTTTATTGCGGGTGTTGTTAAGCCCCTGCAGCTATATCAGATGTAATATTACATTTACTTTAAGGTGCCTTCTAGTACAAGAATAGTCAAGATATACTTTTGGATGTATTATAATATTCCTCCAAAATCATGGTCTTTAAAAATCTTTATAGGAATGCATTTTTACAGCAATGCGTTATTTTCTTTTAAACACTTGTCAGTGAATTCCTAGATTAAGGTATCCGACTGGTTGCGGCAAATTTTTTTTCTTAAAAAAGAAGATATGGGGATTTTTTTTGTTGTTATTTTTAGATTTGTTTAGTGCATTTTAAGAAAAAGGTGCTAAAATTAGAAAGAGAAAAATTATTATTACTGCAATGGGAAAAAATAGGTAAAAATTGACAAAAAATAGCGTAAACGAGGTCCATTCTTTACCAAAGGTTTATGAACAAATTTTCAATTTTTTCAATCTAATGTTTTGCTATATTATTCAATTTTGAAATGACCTTCAGGATAAGAGATATTTTCTTTTGTACAAAATCTAGAGCACTTTATCTAGGTTACTATATGAAAATGCTTAAAAAGACAGTGATTATATTCCCATAAGGGACTGTAAATTTTGTAATAAAACAGTTATTGATAAATCTGAAGGTTAAAACAATTCTACTATTATACAGAACTTACAGAACAATTTCAGTTAATTATGTTCAAAACTTTTCTAGCAATCGTTGATCCCGTTTGATTATTTTCAAAAAATCACATTTCGATAAAACGCGTTTTAAAGTATAACATCTTGCTTAAACTAATGACATCTGCTTTTACTAAAACAATTGTAGTTTTTGTTCTAGTAAACGGAACATGATAAACGTGGTGTTTTTATAAAGCTAATAAGATGTCCCATAAAATAAATCATAAAAATTTTTGTCAATTGTTGGCAAAATTCACAATTTTATTGCAATCGTATAACTTTAAAGTATTTTCTTTTAAGTTGAGAAAAAAATTGTGCATCAGCACAGTTTACAAAAGGCTCTACACGTGATAAATAGAAAATATTCTGAGATTTTAACAAATTAAATTGAACAATTCACAAATATGAGTCAAACCATTACTGCTCCTCTTATGTCACTAGAATAACCACAGATTATACGAATATTTTACGTTAAATCTGCCCCCCGAAAAAAAAGCTTAGATCACGTTTATAATCGAACGATAATTTTTCGACACTTGATCCTAATTAACATTACACTCTATGGCAGCTTGAAAAGAATTAATGGCAGACTTCGTAAGTTTGAAACATGCGCAAGTGACAAAAACGACAATACCTGAGCTTCCACCCTGCTCAACAAACTTCCTCCTCTCTCCAACGGGAAGTCTTTTGGCCCCAATAGTTTTAACGTGCATCACTGTCTCCTCTACACGCAAAATCTATAGTGGCATCAGGACTAAATTCCATAACCAGACAACGCCATTTGCGAGTTCGTTATCACATACATTCATATATCTTGGCTATGATTCATTAAATGTAAACGCAATGAAAAGAAAATATTCCATTTAAATTCTTAGCTAACTAATTGTTGGTTATAAAATATATTTTTAGTTCTTTGTAAAGAACTAGAATGTTGGTTATTTATTGTAATGTCTTCAAAATTCTACATGAATTCTTCATCATCTGATTTAATACTCGCACTTATATCCACCACAATCGTATGTTTTATTTACATTATTACCTCTCCACATTTGTTGATAATTGTATAATTCCGATGTCAATCCGAATAAGTGGATAAAAGGTATTAAATTAAGCTTAATCCTTAAATACGTATTGTTAACAATTGTTTACATTCCAGTTCCACTTAATTGTATTCAAAACCTGACCTATGGTTATCAACTTGAGTTTTCAAACACAAGTTGAAAACCATAGAAAATAATTTCTGTGTGAAAGGAAAAATGTTTCTTTTGGCGTGTAAGTCATATTTTTTAGCATTTGAATGCGGTGCGTGATAAAGTTCAGAGTGTTACTTTGAGAGATATTTTATATTTTTAAGTTTCTAAAGGAATGGAATTTATCTCAATAAAAAAAAATATACTTCTCGTCTGTTTTCAGTAAGCTATCTATGTTTGATGATAGTTGTTTGTTGTTACTTTTGAAAATTGTATTAGATGTATGCCAGAACTGGGGAAAATGCTACTTTTTGTCAAATATTTACATGCAACTTTTTTCGAAATAAATGTTCAACATTATTCCATAAAATTTGTTATTTATTTTTTACATAACCTATAACTACATTCCTATAAATATTATTTTTTTAAAACTCAAAATAAAAAAATCAAACATTTAAGGGTTAAAAAATATGCATTGTTTCGTACAAAATGTTTTAGCAGAATTTAGAAGTTATTTTGGTTTCTTGTGTAAATAATTTGATAGTTTTCTACAGGTATAACTTGGATTTGAGGAACAAAACATGATAAAATTATTAAAACAATGCTTCTTTTTTACGCATTACATTTCTAAATTATGCATATCTATAATATCTTAATTTAACGCACACAAACTATATGCTGGTTTTTGTATTTAAAACAGACATACGTAACTAACGATTAATGCTACTTCAAACTAAGAAAATCAAACATCCTCCTCAACTATGGTTAGATAAAAAACCTACACACGGAGAAGAATTTTGATAAAAAAGTAGAGAAAAACCATTACTAGTTTTTAATTGGTTGGTGTCTTGCCATGGGCAATAACCAAAAAAGACCAAAGGTCCTTTTGAAATCCTCATCAACCTGGAATCAGTTATCTCCGTATGTCCTTACAAGGTTTGTTGTCAATGTGTTGCAATTTTGCAAAAAGGGCATCCCTCGGTGGAGCCTCAATTCCTAAAAGTTAAAAAAAAAGCTTGTAATATCTGTGATGGAGTAAATACTCCTAACCCATTCTTTTGCTCTCAGAGGAGCCTTTAACCCTTAAAAAGCGCTTCCATAGATAGAGAATAGAGGAATGCCTCCACAGGTGTCTTTATCATGTTTGGGTGTTAGAGGAGGAATAAAATACCCTCCGCAGACCAACAGGTAAAAGTCCAACCTTTCCTGAGGCTCTGAAACCCCTCTTTCTTCATAGATATTAATAATAAATACCAATTTTTATTAGATTTATAAACATAAAAAAGGGTGGGTAAAGGTTTCTTCGCCCTTCAATTTATAATGATATTCCGTAAAATCCGGCGTATAACGCTCACCGGTGTATAACACGTACCCATACTTTTAAGCTGAATTTTTTGATTTTTAGGTATATTCGCCGTATATAACACGCACCCTTTTTTTACAAAGGAACCTGAAATGTACTTGCGCAATCCTATTGAATTTTGAAGACATTTTTTCGAGATAGTATCCCTAAATTATGAAAAAGCAATATACTAGTAGACTACAAGCTTTTTGAGATCATTAGTGTCATTTATTTTAAATAAATAGTATTCCGATCTATGGAGAAGTCTGAATTATTTTATGCTCATCTTATTTTTTTTATTTTTAAACCTCTCATTTTTATACTCGACGTATAACGCGCTCACGGAAATTTCGATCTTATTTTTTTTATATTAAAAGAGTAAGTAATGATGATTCATTAAACACTAAATTTAAGAACAATATTGTTATTTTTAAAGCTTCTTTTCTTACCGACATGTCCAAGGAGGGTGTCCACACATTGAGAAAGAGACAGTCTTCGCTGCCTTCGTATAGTTTTGTGTAAGGATTGAGTTGAAAGCATTTGGAGCCAAAGGTGAAAGCCTCTTGCGTCTGATGTTCGTCACACCATGCACTGTCTACCCACAAAGGCACAGGTTTTCTCCACCTTCGAGTACCAATAGGGGGTGTGGCGTATGCAATGCCCTGAAAAAAAAAGAGCAAAAACATTAAAATTTTTATTTCCTTTTTTCTTGTACATTAATATGAAACATACGTCAATCGAGAACGTGTTGCCAAGGATACAATTATATTTCCCTAAAACAGCGTTTCTCAAACTCTGGGGGTGCGCCGCCTAGGGGAGGTGATAACTCTACAAGGGGGCGCGAGCATATTGAAAATTCAAAAACAAAAGATTATTTTTAAAAATATATTAATTTACTGAAAGTAAACAAACTAAATACATTTTGACATAAAAAGCAAAACACATTTACACTGATGTAATACACTTATAAATATATCAGTACTGCACAATGTATTTTATAATTAATTTAACAATACCAAGTTAAGAATATGTTTGATAATTACCAGTGGACCCATGGTCTTGTATTAAAGCACTTATCTTAATACTTTGTATGGTTTATAATTAATCCCTTAACTGCCGATTAAAATTTACTCGAATTGTTCCCCAATGCCACCATTGTCAACGTAGATGTGTGAATGTGGTTTGGCGGGTGGAAAGAGAAAATCCTCTGAAATAAGTAATTCCCTCGCAAACACTGTCAAGGTCCTTTTATTGCATTCCAAAGCCTTCGGAATAATTTTAGGGACAGCATTGCACAGAAAAGATGGTACTTCGGAAAGACGTATATATACCTCCTGAAAATTAATGTTTTGGCTGAGCGAGACTTATATTTTTACGCCTGTGTCACTTGGGAGGTTAAAGTCGTATTGTAGTTTTATCGTCAAAGAATAATAATGTAGAATTCAAAACATTGTTATTGCATGGAGGGGGCGTGGTGAAAATTATGATTGAATATTGGGTCGCAAATATTTAAAGTTTGAGAAGCACTGCTCCAAAATATAAATCTGGCACAAAAAAGGATTCGCACAGTTTAATGAGTTGATAACTTTCAACTGACAAAATAGACTTACTACTGATTTATATGTAAATCATGATCATAGGGCGCAATTTTATCTGATTTAAGTAAAGATAGTCGTATCTGAGTTAACATTTTGAAAAATTTATTTTTTTTAATAGATTGATTGTATGTTGACGTCAAAAATACTTATTATTTCCAATCAAGGGATGAGAATGACACCTGACCTTGCACTCTACTCTTCAAACTGTGACGGATGGATCTATACGCAACCTTCTCATTAATCCTCTTGGGGAAACTTTGGGTCTAGCATTCGCGTTAATTTACAACCATCCCTTTCAAGAAGAAACCCTGATATGGAGATTAATTTGACCGTATAAAGTCAAGGTTTTGTAATTGCCAGATAGAAGGAGCGGAGGAACTATTGTGGCGATACGTAGGTGAGATTTAATTCATTTTCTCAACTTGAGTTTAGAAGGGAGTTTGCCACTATACTAAGTTAGCGGATTGAGACTTTATTATCTAAGATAGATTAGGTTAAATTAAACTGATTACATGCGCTTGTTCAATTAGAGTTCATTCCCTTCGTTATATCACTCCTAGTGCCTGATCTTATAGTTTCACTTCTGGTTGATTAGTGCACTTGAATAGAAATAAAATTATAATTATTTTGGAAGTTTCGGGTCATGCTTTGTTTCCCCCCACATCCTTAGGTAGGCAAGACGGTGAGGGAGTGACTTCAGATGGAAGTCGCTCACAAAACTTTCAAACCCCTTCAACACGAAGCCTTTGAGTCACAGACTTACTTTTTACCGCCATTAATTGTGTCAGTTTACGAAATCACAGTTTACGAGCTCTCAACCTTGACCTACGTCCATAATTTATTTATTTATTTTAAAGATTGCAAATGTTTCATTTAACTGTAATCCTCAGCTAAAATACATGTGATTTTTATTACATATATATTGGTGAAGTATGCATAATTCTTTTTAAAAAATATACACAATGTTTTTGTGAATTTCTTATTCATCGATGTTTTTTTAAGAAAAGCTCCGAATATCCAAATGATATTTTTAAAAAATTCTTATCTTGATTTCTTATGAAAATTTCGGAATAAATTTCTAATATTAGCTTAATCTAATCAATATTGTATTTATAAAATATTTTTATTTAATAATTGGTTGTACATCGTATTTATTCCAAATTTTCATGTACTATATGGGCCTTTATAAATTCATATTTATGTATATTTTTGCTTAATAAACTTATTGCAATATACCATTTCCTTTAAACGCGTATGCAAGCTGAAATTGCTTGTTTACTTTATTTTATTAGACAGAAGAGTTGAGTTGTGTTCTACCTTCTGGTAATCAGTAAAAATACTAAATTATGATTCTCACTCATTATTCTTATAACTTGTTCAATTACCTCGCATGTCACAGTAAGGACTGTGTTATTTTCATTCATTAGAGTGGCAACATACAGATCTTTACAATAGTATACTTGTGTAACGACTCACACACACACACATACATAAACACGATTTCACAAACCCGCCTCTCAAGTAAGGATGGGAATTAAACATTGTTTATTTCGATGACCTTGAAACCTTTGCTAACCAGTCTCTACTGCAACAATATTAGTACAATTAAATTTCTGAGTATTATTTATATCTCTTTGTTCAATAATTTTTTTAATAAAAAGTTTTTTGATGGAATGAAATCTTAATGTTCTTATGTAAACTAAAACGAAATATTCGATTCATGCTTCTAATTCAAAATATTCATCAAAATAGCCAAAGTAGAGATAAATAATTTGTGGTTTTAGTTTTTCTTTTATTTCTTTGGAAGCTAATAAATTCAAAATTTTAAACACGCCTTTGATATTTTAAACATTGCTCTCTTATTTTTTAAAAATAAAAAAGTGTTATCGTGTTGCAGCAAACTAAATATATTGACTAAAATTTTCTTAAAAAATATTATACATGGATTTCAAATAATTTGTTATCGGAACTATCAAATACAAAAATGATTCCTATTTATTCAATATTTATTTGTAGTGAGTCTATAAGTAATTAAAGGTTTTCTAAATAATCAATATCCATTATAGAATTAACTGATTTTTTTACAAAAAAAATCATTTAGTATTATGAAATTTTCTTAAAAAATATTACGTAAAAATGAAATTACTAAGAAATACTACAATGGAATTCGTTCTTTCATTTGCTAATTCATTATCTTTTAATCCTGACGAAAATAAATTGCTTAAGAAAAAAAATTTAATGAACTTATTGAAGTTATTAATAAAACAATATTGAAATGAATGCTACATTACGTTCTGTTTCTCTTAAAATTAATTTATTCCAATTATTCTTTGATTTCATTTTTCATTAAATGTATCGAAAGACGAAGATGAGTACATGATTAAAAATGTAAAAATAAAAGAAAATAGTGTAAATAGATTATATAATAAATTAACTAATTATCTATCTCATGTGTTTTGCATTAGTGACTAAATTTTACAAGAAAAAAAATATCGATCAAAATAATAAGATATGCAGGGATATATGAGGGTGAGTCGGAAAATAAGTTTCCTCTGTCGACTCTGGTCAGAGTTGTGCGTGAAAGTCAAAATATATAGAATGAGACATTATAGGTAAGACATAACTTTATTTTTTCACTTAAGTACCAAGTACATTGAGACATTTGGCATACCACTTAATAAGCTTCAAAAAGCCCTCCAGGAAAAACTCAGGGCTTTGCAAAGGGAAGAAGCGTTTAACGGCTATGAGCGAAAGACGACATATCAGGTGAACACGCAAGATACTGATACATTATTTGTTAGTACATTGAGTACATGCTACGGGGTAATGTGAAACACTGTCGAAATTGAAAGAGGCGATTCGGACAAAGCGACCTTGGCTTCTCAGATCTAGCGTTCTGTTGTTGAATGATTATGCAAGACCACACTCAGCAACGGCAACGCAAAACCATATTTCAACTCTTGGTTGAGAGTGCTTATACTATCCCCCATACAGTCATGATCTTGCAGCAACAGACTTTCATCTGTTTCCGAATTTGAAGAATATCTTCAGAAGGCACTTTGGAAGCAAACTGTTAAACGCTTCTTTCGTATGAAAAACCCTGAGTTTTTCCTGGAGGGCTATCTGAAGCTTATCAAGTGGTATTGTAAATGTCCCAATGTATTCTGCACTTATGTACAAAAATAAACTTATATCTTATCTTCAAAGTCTCATTCTACGATTCGACTTTCATACACAACTCTGACCACAGTCGACAGGGATAACTTATTTTCCGACTCACCCTCGTATTATTAATATGATAATACAAAATTATAACTCAGCAATCATTTATTTAACTTTTAATTTGAAATATGAATTGTTGTGGTAGTGTAAATGTAATGAGGTTGGTAAACGCGAAGAAATAAAACGTATATATTTGCACATTTTACAATGATAAATTATGTTGCGATGTATTAAAAGTGAACAAGATTTTTTTTAAAAAAATAGTGATAACGATATACATCTAGTGGAAACATTTAAGAGAAAGTGTACCTATTAAGAAAGAAAGGTCATTTTTGATAGAAACGAAAATTGACTATACAATTTAAGACACAGCAAAATACATTTACGATATTTTGAATGAATATTTGCATATTATCTTGTACTAATGTCAGCACATTTCTCGCTTTTCTCGAAATAACTTATCTAATACCATTGTTAAATTTTTTCTTTAAACGCATTTTCCATTAAATATTTTTAAGGTATTCACAACGAGGTAATGAAAGAAGCTTATAGTCACATTTAAACTAACATTCCAAATTTACTTTAAGCCTCATTTTTGCATCACTACATTTGCTACGTTATTACTTCTACTCAACTTAAAAAGACCCTACCTCAAATTGAAAACCATTGAGAATCATGTTCCTATTCTGTTGTTACATTTTTACTGTAGAGATATTAAAGAAGATATCAGTTCTACATTGGAAAAGAATGATGTCCTGATAAAAAAGGAACAAGTTCTCGCTATTAAATATTTCATACTTCACGGCTAAAAGAGGATGTACTCTCTTTCCCAATTTGCCACTAAATTTAACATTTTCGCTTACTGGAGGCCTCAGGAGGGCATGCAGTAATACTCTGGATATTGCTAAAGGATTCAGGGAAATTCTCAATGGAATGTGTTCTATCGGCGCTGATCTCTTGCTTGTTTATTTCATTTTCGTTCCTTTCACGCTGGTACAGAAAGTGAGAAAATGTGATCAGAAAAAATGGGGGGTCGTACACTATATGCTGCTTTTTAGATAATGATCCGAATGATTCTGCGATTTTTTTTTATTTGTTGTAACTATCACTTAAATTTACTTCTCGAGACATATAATTTATAATATTTATTATTTTTCAAAAGCGAGAGTCCCTGATAATATGCAATACACTTAAGACAAATTAAGAGGACATGGTACGATTTCAGCAAAAATTTTTTGGTTGCTTCCTATGTGTGTATACTATGTAAAACAGATTTTGTGTTCAAAATTTCATAAAAGGCTAGCCATTTAATATTTTAAGGAAAAAATTTAAAATTTGTGAAGTGATTTTAAAATGCTACTCCTCCTACAAAAGTTTACATACACGCATAGAATTTTATTTGCAAGAACGTCAAACTATACAAAACAAAAGTTGATATGGGTTTTGCGATAACATGTTTGGTATTCGTAAAATACTTCTTTTATGAATGCTTATTGAAAATTCCTTAAAAAATACACAAATTCTGAGTTCAATTATTTTTTTAAAAAATAAGTTTTGGTTTCATTCAAAAGTGCATATCAACTTTTGTTACATGTACTATTATAAATAGGTAAAAAAAAAATCAAAGCATTAGGTACAATAGAAAAAAAAGTCTTAGCATTTTAAATGAAGACAAACTAGTTATTTTATCTTTCCGAGATAAGTAAGTTTAAAGCTTTGATTTGCCTTAGGTATGTGAATAAAAACGAACACAAGAGCTATCATAAAACTGTATTTTTTAAGTTTAAAGCTTTCAAATTTTGTCAGGTTACAGAAAAGTATATAGAAAATAATTTAAGCTAAAAACATTAAATTTGATTTTTTGACCGATTTTTGTCAATTGAATCGCACTGTGTCCTCTTAATTGCTAAAAAAAGAATCAAATATTTGGTGTAAAAAAAGCGATATAACATTAATTACTTTCTATAGGTAAATTTCTCAAACTCACGATCCCCAGGAAAAGTGTTCTAAAAAATTAACCCAACCAAATTTTAATTCAGTTTTCAGAATTCCTTATATAATAATGAAAATTAAATACATCACTTACCTAAGAACCGAGGTTTCCTTCGTTTGTTTGTGAAATAGATTTCGCACTTTTGACAGCGTTGTTATGCAGTGAGTGAGAGACATTAACGTCGCGCTATAAAAATTCACACGGGCGATTGGCGGTGGACGACACCTAAGCGGGCATCCCCCTTCTAACCTCCACACCAACGAAAGGACGTTTTAACCTCAACAGATTAAACGTGCATCGGCCTCCTCTGCACGGCGGGTTTTCATCGGCAGTGGGCTCGAACTCTTGACACGCCAACAACGAATCCGTGACCTTGACCACTATCTTACTGCGACCGCGGTGCTCTGCAATTGAGCCAATCACCAACAGAACGGGGAACTGATGTGCATGATAAAAAAGACAGAGGAGGCAGTCCGAGAGATAAGTCTGTGAGGTGTTTATGAGGTGTGAGGTAGTTTAACAATAATAATTGAAAAATATAAATTACTCTTAAAAGTTATTTTAGATAATGATATCAAGTCATTCATTTTAATCTTATATTTTGATTGCTTCTTCTCTTCATTAAACTTAGCGTAATAATTCTTTTTGAATCCCGGGGATAAGTGAATAATCATTGACCTCGAATAACAAAATCAATGCAAGTGCACATTGTGACAGACCTCGTAATTTTGAACCACGCGGTCAAGTGACTCTCCTAACTTCCACACCCCACCAACGGAAGTATTTTTAAGCCACTTCAAATTTAAAAAGCAATAACCCCTCTTCAAGGTAGCTCTTCAGTGTCATCAAGACACAAACCCACAGATCAACATCGCAGGTCAAGGCTTTGAGACCGTGACTACTTAGTTACTGCGGCAACACTTAAAATACAAACATTAAGTTGTAAAGAAATATGTGTAGCGTTGACACATATGTAAGCCAATAACAGTCTCCGGACTTAAGTGATCATTTTGGTCTAGTGGTATGTTACGTGCTTACAGATCAATCCTCCAGTCAGTCGTGCAGTACCGAGTTCAATCCTCCTCATTGTTGACCTTGACACAAAATTAAGAAAAACGCAACCTTCACGCGGCTGTCGTGGCGCCATCTACCCGCAAGAATAGTAATTAAAAGCCATCAGACTCATTGGGACGCAGCGATCACAACCGTCACACCCACTTGACGTAACAGAAAAAACTGATACGCTTGTCATAACTATTTCATTTCTTCACCTATCCACCGACTCACTGATGGGGGAGTAGAGTAGTAGCAGTCTCCTGACTAAAGTGATCATTTTGGTCTAGTGGTATGTTTCGTGCTTACAGATCAGGAGGTTCCGAGTTCTAGCTTCCACATGTGCACATATTTCTATATTTTGTCATAAGCCACAATTTTTCAAAATCGACACATAGTTGTTATTTTGTATCTGACTGAATTTTAATGAATATATGCAGTTTGATATTGTTATAAAGATAATGCAATACAAACAAACTATGTTCCACTGATATTCAGTCAGATGAATTTGTTTTAAAATAATATTTTTGCAACGAAACATTTTTTAAAAAAATATTTCTATGCTGTCTTAATTATCACTACAATGCATAAGCACAGAAGATTCGCTTAAAATGTGCTTCTCAAATTGAATACAAAATGATTAGTACTCATATTATCGTAACAGTTTTCTAAAATGTAATAGCAATCATACTTTTTCTTATCAATTTGAAAGACGTGTATTATCGAAATCGCCTTTCACACTTATAAGGACTGCATGACATTATCTTTAATGTCACAAGATATGTCCACTGACAACAAACAAATGTTGAAAATTTTGTAACAAGCTTTTTCTAAATAATGGTTGCCATTCAAACACTTCATACAAGAGAAATGTCATTTTTAAATGAGCATTATAATGATGCGAAAGACAGCGCGAAATGATTATCATTCATCTTACTTTAATCGCTAGGGAATAAACTCGGCATTTAACTCCTAACGAGCATTTTGTTGTAGATTTATGACATTGATCTCAGAAACCTTTCGCATAATCATGATTTGCAGAAAATTTCTTTATGCTTCAATCTGAAGCAAGATTAAGTACATGTGATTTAAAATGTACTAATTAATAAACAATTAACTGCTACTGTTGATTTGGGACTGAGAACGTAATATATTCATTTAATTACTTTGCTTCTGTGTGATTTCGCATTAAGAAATATATTTGTTTTATTGAACACAGCTTATAAAAATAAATAGCTGTAAGATATTTTTCTCTTTTAAGATACTATAATAACTTATAAGACAACTTGATGGAACAAAATATTGAAATATGGTCCACATATTAATTTTAACTGCTCAGCAAAGTATGTTCGATAAAATATAATTTGATTTCATTAATACACTTCAGTTCTGAGTTTCTATAGAAAAACATTGGCTGTTGGTAAAGGGGTATTATATATATTGTTTCATATTTTCTGGAGTTAATGCTTAATTTTATCCAATAATAGTGCAAATAACTTAAACCTGCTTGCTTTTAGTATGTTAATATTACTTTCTGTAGCATTTATTTTATAGTAAAACTGCAATATTCGCAAAACCGTACCTTACAGTAGATTGGTGTTTTGAAACGACGAACTATTGGAAATAAAGTTATGATGGCATCATTTTTGGAGACCATATGAATGCTTTTCGAAATTACCGGAGAAATCTATAACGTCATGACCTACGACGTAAACACTGGGAGGTAACTGCGAGGACTACAAATAGCCGTTTTTTTCCTGAAATTTAATTATTTCTACCTTAGCTTCTGAAAAGTTTCACTTTTCTAAAACCAAATAGTTGCTTGCGGATAATCTTAAGCTTCGCGTATCTGCGGCTTTCAACAATGATAGCTATGTCCGAGGGCTGTAAAAAGAGTGAAAAAATTCTGCAACTTGTGCGCATTTTATTTTGTATTCCTGTATTTTAAGATAGTTTACTACAATAATTTTTATCACTCTTGAAAAACTATGTTGTTCTTCATATGTGTATCTATAAAATAACCATCCATGATAAATTTCTTAATCCCCCAGTGACATAAACATACATTTCATAATGCACAGTGACTCTCTATATTATCTGTCGGATAGTTCTTGATGCTCTTTTCCATTTAATGTTGAAAAAAGAACGTGGTTTAATACATTATGAAAATATAAAAAAGAACCTTTTTCATATCACTAAATAATATGAAGTGATATACTTGCAAATCTGACTACAAAAAATAATATATGAATAACAAAATCTGAAAATATAATTCTTAATTTCTTCTTTTGCACAGGAAAAACCCTTCCATCTTTTTATTTTAGCTATTTTCTTTCCGTAATATTTTTTTTACTTATTTCACACTTCCCTTCTATTCTTAGCACGTTTTAATTTTTTTTACTTCCATTGTTGTATTTCATTCATTTTTTTATTAATTACATGTATTTATTTTTAAAGTGAGAAAAACTTAAATGCCATTTTTTAAAGTAATCTATCATGACAGGCATATGATTTTTTTAAAAATTTTTGAATAGCATTTTCTAAAATATGTATACATACATTAATCTATGCATAGTAAACCGCATATAACTAAAAGAAATAAAATTCTATGTTTATAAAAATAGAAATTTAGAGTCTGAAAATAATTCTTAGTTCTAAGGTTTACAGAGGGGGAAAAAACCTTCCATAATTTTTAAAAAAATTTGTCAAAAACTATTTTTTGTGACATCATTTTTACATATTTTCGTTATTTCCTTGTATTCTCACAAAATACTTTTTATTCTGTTTATTTTCACATTGCTATATTCCATTTCTCTTATTTTTTACTTCTTATATATTCACTTTTAAAGCGATAAAAACTTAAATCTAAATTTTGAAGTCAGGAATATGATTTTTTTTTTAAATTCTAGAATAACATTTTTATTCATATATATGTTATGCATAAACGACTTAAAAAATTGTAATATACCCTCCAATTTTTAAAATGGTGTTTTCTTCTCTTTAAAACATGTAGGATGTAAATAAGGAAGTATGTATATAATAAGATGTAATATTTTTCAACTACAGAATTATGTTTTACATTATTTGTAAAAATTGAAATCATATTAGATGTAAATGCATGACGCACTAAAGAATAAAAAGTTGGCTCGGTGGCTTGCCTGCCTCGAAAGCTTAGAAGTTGAGGGTTTGATCCCGGCTGGAGTCGATTAATTTTGTGGATGCGAAAATCATCGGCCAGCATGCCATATGATTGAAGTAGAACGTCGTTTGTCCGAACACTTACTATCCGGAGCATCAAATATCCGAATCAAAGTCGGGATATGTTTTCGAACAGTGCAAAGCTCAACAGTTGTTTCGTGTGAAGCCAAAAGTGACGGGCAACCCTAAGTTGAGAGATATTTGAGGAATTTCATTTGTGTGATTCGGTAAACACCTTCGCGGAATTTTAGGTGAGTTTGCTTTCAAGTGAGAGGGTGTATACGTGCTCTTTTGTTGAGTTTTGTTGATGTAGAAACCTAGATGGCATGTGATGAAGACTGTGGATTTGAAATGCTAAATAATGACAAGGTTGTGACTTCCATGCAAGAAGAATCCGACCATTTTGACGATGAAACTGATGAAGACGAGGACAACAACAATGAAAGATGCAAGGGTCCATCAAATTCTGACGCTTTTTCAGCCTTAAAGACAGCTATGGAGTGGTACGAATAACAATCAGAGTGCTGTCCCACTCGACTACTGCTGCTGAAGAGAATCATAAACTTAGCAGTAAAAAAACGGAGGTGCACAATGATACAGCAAAAAATAAGTGATGATTTTCCACCATCAAGGTAAAGTTGCGACATTTTGCACCTTTTTTGCTTTTTCTTCAAGCAAGCTTACCGCATGTGATGATTTCCAATATTTGCATAGTGTGCAGTATCCTTCATGGATCGTATTCAGTTTTCGGTTATCCGAACAATCTCGTATCCGAATGGTGTCCGGTCCCAATTGATTCGGATGAACGACGTTCTACTGTATATGGAGTGTAAAAGATCCCTTAAGTATAAATTTAGCCCTTGTGTTCTCGGCAAAATTAAAATCATGACAATTTTTAACATCTGATGTGAGCTTGAGTTGAATAAGTCCGAGTGTCAAAAATTTGGTAGCGGGAACGTTACTAGAGGGCGCCATTATTAAAATTGTTGTCGCAATTAAAGATTTCTGATGTCTGTGAAAATTAGCTGACAAAATCCAGCTAATTTGAAGGATTAAAAAAAAGGGAAAATAGTATGCCATTGATCGTATATTCCAAGTGTAGTCACTAGGTCGATCACGATCGACTAGTATATAATACATTTTGTGGACCTGTTTCTTAGCTCACCACACCTACGCCATTATGTGGACCGCAACATCTTAAAACAATTAGACGTAGTCCGCACCCTGGAAAACTCTGCCCTCTCCTGGTTTACGTAAATCGTGCTGTAAATCGTTATTTAGTCAAGCCTATTTAATATGTTTAGAACTTTTAGATTATTCCGTCAAATCAAAAACCATCACAAAAAATGCATCAAATATTTGGAATGCACTAACTATTTGATTGAACAAAAATGATTTTTTCACTATTTCTTATTTTATGCGAATTTTTGTTACATTTAAACGAATGGCACTTATAAATGTCTATATTGGTAAATATGCAGAATAATTAGTTCATTGGGATTCAAATTAATATCCTTTTAATCCCATATGGAATGGAAAGTGTTCTATTCTATCCAATGGCAAAATTTATTCTCTAATTTCTATGAGAGTAACGTAAGCCCAATCGACCTCTCAAATGTATTTGTGTGAATTCCACTACATTTAGTAGGTGTACACAAAACTCGCTATATTATTCTAATTGAGACTTATCAGTGTGGGCAGCATGAATACTTCAGCACATGCCGTGGTAAGTATACACTTTCCATCAGAAATGCGCTTCCATGCTCATACCCAATTCAATGATTACCCCAGGTTAGGAAGTATCTAAGTACTAGTTTTAATTGATTGTCTAGTTATAAAGCATTGCAAGCGCGTACCGCCCTCCAGGATATAGAATGGTTTCAGAATATTCAATGAGGAATTGTATAACTCCCTCCGTCCATTCGAATGGAAACATTGCAGCGCTTTGCAGACGTTAAGTATGATGCTTAAACCAGGTTCTGCATAAAGTATGGTTTAGACAGTTTTGATATTGTGATGAGAAATTTGGCTCAAAGTAATGAATATTCTTTGATAAATTAGTTAAGGAATGTTAAGTTTGCTTGAAATATATTCTATATAAAATCTGGTTTAGATAGCTTAGATGTTGGTATGAGAAATTGGATTTTGATTAATTACTAAATTATCAGTGATGAAAGGCATTTTAATGCATAGAATTCTGATGTTCGGAGAATTTTATGTGCTGTTTGAAGAGTTAATTGATTTTCTATTTTCAATTATTATGTCAACTTCGATTTCTTAAAACGAAATTAAACTAAGTTATTGATATTACCCATACAAAAATAATTATGCTGAATTTACCTGATTATAGAAAATATCCGAGGAATTTACTAACATTTTAAAAATTCACATTTTTTTTATTACAATGGATATTAAAGTAACAATTCTTGAATGATAAAAATCATTTTCTATTTTCTTCATATATTTCAATACAAACCAATTGAATATAAGCTTTGTGTTTGAATATTTAAATGTCGTTCACAATATGCATTTGCGATAGATCAGATTGAAAGAGAGTCAATTATTTTACAAAAATAATTTTAAAAATTTATTTTTTAAATATTATTGGGAAAAAAAGTATGTCTCCTTTTGATTGTAATGTAATTGATATTTTTATTGTAAGTAAATTAAAAGTATGTTATCAAGCCAATAAATGGTAATCATTATTAAAAGATAAAATTAATTACTTTAAATCTCTATTTCTCAAAAATTTAATTTACAACACAAAATATTTTTTGAAAATTCTATTCACCTTATATTTTTGGAGCTTTGTGCACATATTAATACTATATAAGTTATTAATTTAATGAGATATTTTGTGCTTCAAAATAGTTATTCAAAAAAGATACTCTTTAAAATATGCATGAGTTTTTATCATTAAAACTTTTTCCATGTAATTCCATACAAATGTTGAAAACTAACGACACAATTTTTAATGCTCTAATTATATAATAATAAGATAATTAACTCTCATAAAAAATTGCTAATTATGCGAAGAGTCAATTTTTTTTAAAAAAAATTCTTTTAAGGTTAGTTATTTTTAACAGGATAAAAATAAAAATGCTGCGTGAAATGATAATTTAAAAATTACACTTTATATAAAATATCGATTGCAATAAATTATGCAAAGAAAAGTATTTTTAAGGGAATTGTACAACATGTTAAATTAGTATAAAAAAGTGCTACATAATACGCCTGAGTTCACATTATTAATTGTTAAAACCTTTTTTTTTCTTTGCTTTAAGGAATTTAACACATAAAATATATATGATTATATCTTTTGTTTCGGTCAAAGAAATAAACCCTGTGTGTGTATAAGAATATAGAGCTTCCAAAACCGTTTCAAACCAAAATCAATAGAAAGACAGAATTTGAAGGGATAGTAAAAAATATAATAAATTCAAATATTTTACTTAATGTTTTTCAATCGGTTTGATTCAAATGATATCTATGCTTTCTTTATTTGGAGCCTTATAGGATTTTACATGCGTTCAATTTTATTTAACCAATATAGGACAGGAAGCGACAAGTTAAGAAATTTATTAGGTGTTTATCATTCCAAAATCAATCTCGATCCCAACATCAAATTTCAGCGAGGGAGATTGAATGGCTTCCTAGGAAACCTTTCACGGGAAACCTGATATTTGTGTTGAAACCACACAAAGAATGAATCGAAGTCCATAACTCACCTTGAAAACGTACGCGTCGTCTTCCGATTTACCGATGACGTGACCACAGCTGGTTTTGACCGCAACTTGCCTGTGCGTGGGAGAGAATTCTTGACCTGACATGCTGTCGATATTTAGGAAGGAATCGTCACTTGGCACTTTTCTGAAAGAAAAAAATATTCATTGAATAAAAATAGAGCCTGCAAGTTTAGATTAGTTTTAATGTGAGAAAAAGCATTATTCATGTTACTCAATTAGTCTCAAAGAATTGTACCAAATTATATTTAACGAAATTTCTTGATATTATATTGCTCTCACTAATTCATGAACTTCTTAACAAATAAAAATCCTCATTACAATTTTGTTCAATGCCTTCCCTTTGTAAAATGGGAAATATTATTACAAACTCAAATACAAAATTCGAAATGTATATATTTTTTTAAAAAATTCTATAATCAAATAGATAATTGTAATTGATTCATTTATTCCCATACAATTAATAATATAACTTCTAAAGGATTAATAAGCAAATTTAAAATAAATTTTTAAAAAATATTTTAAAATATTGTTTGAGAATATTTTAGGGCAGAATATTATACGGCAGGGGCGTAGCCACCGCAGTATCAATAAGTGGCTCTCAAGCTGTAGGGACCCAACATATGTAAGAAAAAAACAATATGTTAAGGGACTCCCAAAACTGTGTTAAATAAATTTTTATATAGAACCCACTCAAGACTAGATGCTCCTGCATGTGGGCATGTTATTTTGTTTAACTCGTATTTTTTCTGGGTTACATTAAATAATTAAATATATTTTAAAAAACTATGAAATTTCTCTGCATAATTATAGATGTTTATAGATATAAGTTTATTAATAATAAATATCAATGATAAATTTCATTAAAAATCTCTATTATTAAATTATTATTAATCTATATTGAAATAATATCATTATTAATATCTAATAATAATAAACATCATTATTAATCTTTAATAAGCATTATTATAATTTTTAAAAAGTATTTTTTCTCACAAAGGTAAGATATGATTAGATTAAATATTTTCTGTCTGTGGGTTAGAAGTTCTGCAATTTATTTGTTTTAATATAGTAATTATATTTCTTCATTTTTATCGCTGCCAGAGCGACATTTTTTTTATTAGAGAAATTTTGTTTATTTTGCTAGCCTGTGATTTTAAAAAGCATATTCATGGTATAAGGATCAAGCTTTCCACATAATACTGTCTTTACCAAAATTTCGAATTCTTTTTACTTGTTTGTCCGTAATATTCTTCTAAAGGGTTTTTTTTTCAATTTTTTACTTATTTTGTTAAAATTATGTATAAAACAGAATTTCAGTATTCTTTCATCTGCTAGTAGAAGCATATATTTTTCAGTTCTATAGAATACCAGCTTTACAATATATTCTTTGACGTTAAAATTTCGTTCATTGTTTTTTTTTCCATCTTTCGCTTTACTTTCATGATATTTATGAAAGCAAATATTATTTTTTCAACTTTGGTTACTTAGGATGGCATTAAATGTTTTAATTTTTAATTTGTGGCTAGAAAACTTCCATTAAATTTAAAAAAGGATTTTGTCAAAAAAATTAAAAATGTTCAAAAGGGTACTTTTAACTTTATCATCGTAGTAATTTAGATGTTTTCAAGCATACATTATAATTTTTTAATCTCAATTAAAGTATTCATTTTTTAATATAAAACTATTTTGAAGCAACTATTTTAAATTTAATATGAAAATTTTTTAATAAAATACTTTAATGTAGCAAAAAAAAAAAAAAAAAATACAAATAATCACTTTTCTATATTTTTTTAAATCTGTCCAGTTTATATTACTACTTAGATCTTTTTATATTTTTACGAAACGCATTTATGAAATCACGTTTTCATATTTTTTTTTTTACTTTTCATCGTTTTTTAAAAACGTTTTAATATGTTTTTCTTCCTCTTTTGAGTATGATACATTTTTTTCCGTTTCAGTTTATTCAAGATATTTTTTTAAAAATGTTTCTCCGAAATTATTTACTTTTTTCACTAAGAACTTAGAGTTTGTTTTTGCATGTTTCGCATAAATAGTTAGATTATCCATATTCATCCTTGTGTACATATTTTTTTAATGCAAAATACATTTGATAAAGCATTACTTGACTTTCAAAACTTCGATAAAAAAATTTATTTTTTAATACTTGAGTGCAGATTTACTTAATTTAATGGGGAAAAAAGATTACAGACATAAAAAATGTTACACACTGAAAAATTCATTTCATGTCATTCCTTTTAATTTTATACTGTGTAAATATTTAGAATTTTATTTTTCATATTCATATCTTTGATGTCATTACTAAAATAAAGACACTGAAAAAATTGTAAGGCAACTACACACCTTCTGAATTTTTAATAGAACAAATCTTTAAAATTCCGATGTGACATGGTGTTTAAATTTAATGAATAAAACATCAACCCAATTTTATTTTCAACATCTGACTAGTTTAAAAAACTCAAGATTCGTTGCCAATAGTTTACTGTGTTGCGCTTGTTTGATTTTTCTTAAAAACAAACCATTTATCAAATTTTTTGAGCAATGTTTTTTACAATTTTCTGAGCTTACTGCTTAATAAAAACTATTTGCCTCTATAGATAAGCAATAAGCGAATTTCTACTCACTCTAATTTTGTTTGTGTGATCCTGTGTTTCCTTATTTATTAGTTTAATAAGGTCAGGAAATACAAAGCTTTTAAAAATAATTTAACACTGATTTTTAACTAAGCTTGCTTGTGTTCTAAAACATTTAAGATTTTCTAAAAATAATTGTATTTTTCGACGATTCACACCATACTTTCCGGGGAAAAAATGTAACTTTATAAAACATATTTAACTTTCTGTATCTGTTAATCATATTTTAGAATATGGTTTTTAAATTTAAATGTGTACTTTAAATCTGCGCTTTAATAAAATGAGATATGTGCATCTCGTCTGTGAACAATTAATAAAGAAATGAATATATACACTGAGTGGCCCAGATTATTATGACTTCTTGCTACTTATACGGAGATCAACCACAACACAACGTTGTTGCTGCTGAAGGGTGACTAAGTGACTAATCTTAGTGACTAAGTAAAATAAAAATGATAGTTTGGTTGAAAATATAAATCACATAGATGTAATATTTGTTTAAATCACATCGCACTTTAAAACAACACAAAGGCAATCGTTGAAGGACCTCATGATTTGTTAATTCATATGAATTTATTTTTAAAAAGAAGAGATATTGAGAATATACATATTTCTTAAAATATCTTTTCATAAATATTTATAAATATTCAGATTCGTTATAATTAAATTTTTAGTACTCCAATTTAGAATTTTGAGATGCAAAGCTGTTGGAGAGGAATTTTTTTGTTTATTGCCACGTTTCCTTTGCGCCATAATTCTAAAAGCCTTTTTTTTGTTTTCATAATTTACTTTAATTTCGGAAACATGTTTCATTAGAACTTTTGAATGTGCACACGAATTTAAGGATACACATTAAGATGGTTTATTAAATGACAATATTATATAAATTACTGTAATTATTTCTAATATAAAAATAAATTGATTAATTTCACATATATAATGCATACAATTACATTAAATCTATAATTATAGCTTAAAGTTACATAAACTTTCTCAGATTTTAATACTTATTCCACAAATACATACATAATTGTCTTGAAAATCTAAATAATAACCAAGTTTCTACACCGGTCATATAAAATATCCGATTTATTTTTAAAAAAAAAAAATAAATTACTTGATTTAATTAATGGATACAGTCTGTATGAGAAAAGAATAACATTTTAACTATAATAAAAGCTTTATTTTCCAATTTTTAAATTTTTTTTCCTAATTTTTTTAATTGTACTGGCATTGTTAATTAAATTTACGTTCTCATTTTTAGATTATCACATCTAAGATAATTTGATTTAAAAATAGGTCAAGTGGAACAGGATTGCATTTCTTTTGCCAATGACATTAAGAAAAATACAAAATCAATTGAAATAAGACTCATGCTTATAACACTCCATAAAATAAATGGTCGATTTATTAAAATCATAAGAGTGTAAGACCTTCTGAATTTAAAAGTTGTGAAACTGTTTGTACTTTAGGCATTATAGACTTTTAAGGATAAAAAGTTTGCTTTCCTATAAAAATTAGAGATTTAATTCTGCAAAATATTATTTTTTTAAATATCCTTTCAGTTTGAGAAATTTGTGAAAGAAAATTATTTTAAACAAAGAGAAAAACTCAATTCTGAATTCTTTATTTTTATTCCTATCTGTCAAAATCCCATTATCCTCCGAACACATGCCCAAATGAAATTATATTTGAGTATTCACTGCCACCTGAATCTGTTTCAAGATCAAAACAACCCTAAATGTCACCAACAAACCTTGGTAAAGGAGGCAGAATGTCTCACCTGAAGGTCGTTACGAAAAGCACAAAAACAACTAAACTGGCAACAACGATGATGGCTGCTGCCATGAGAAACTGTTGTCTGAGGCAAAAAATCTTTTCTGGCTCAAGCTGACTGAAATTGGTATTCCGGAGGTGTTGCTGATGGCTGAACTGCTGCTGCACAGATGCTGCTTCCTGGCCATAAGGCTGGATGCCATTGTCCGTTTGGCCGTACGATCGATGCAGATTTGTCAGCAGGGATAGACGATCGTCCTTGCGGTGGTGCTCCACGGGAGGGGACATGGCGAGTGCTGAAAAGAAAAAAGAATACCCTTGTCAAGCCCTGGCAGATTTGGGATAAGGTAACTTTTTCCAACAATAACTTTTTTCCCACCGGAATATAAGATGGACAATTGTTTTATCTAATACATTAGATATTACACAGATTTACAGGTTGATTACTTTGCTTCAGTAATCGAATCCAGATTTTCTTTGATTTACGATCAAGAATTTATATCACCAACTGAACGTGTGTACAAACAGTCGAGTATTCCTTTATACCAGTGATTTACACCTTTTTTTAGTGGCACACTTTTAACAATTTCAAAATTTGGTGGCGTACTAAAAATTAAATAAGTTTAAAGAGAATTTTCATATCTGTAAATTCTCTGTGTAAATATTTAATGATATACATTTTCAATGCTAAATAAAATAATATGCACGGCAAAGATAGAAAAATATTTATTAAGTAATTAATTACAAATTAATAATAATAATACATTTAACGTGAAGCTTGAGCTAGATGATTTTTGTTAATTTCGTTTATATTTGATCGTAAAACAGATAATGCCACTCTCATTTCATGTCAACATTAAAAAATCTCGATCTTTATTTCATTTTTTTTTGTTTGTTAAACTGTTGAACATCCAAATTCACGCAAATAAGATATAGAAAATTGTACCAATATTTTAAGTTTTTCTTGGCTATTATGAGATAATTGCCTCAAGTTAATAATTAATTAATGAGATAATTGCCTCAATTGTTTTAAAATTAAATCTCGATTATCAGAAAGCGATACAGATGTGTTCGTAAATGGATTACGAACGTAATAAATTTTTGTTATATACATCTATCCACGAAAGGACAAGTTAAATATACCACGATGATCCTTAGTTTCTTTCTATAAAACGGTCAAATGTTTAGATTAAAGATTTTATTTTTTAAACGAGTACAAGTAATAATTTTTAAAAAAACTGGCAGCACACTTTAATAATTTGATGGCACTGTAGTTAAGAGTAACTGCTTTATACTTTTAGCACCATCTTCCGTCAAACGAATCTCTCTCTCTCTCTCTATCTTCTATCTCTCTTTCAGCAGAAAATGTATACATAACAATACAAAAAATAATGAAAAACAGAAACCAAACTTAAATATTAGTTAAGCTTAAAATTTACACGTGCTAGTATGTTATTAGACTATACGACAAATTTGAAGTACATTATATAATTGGAAATAGTAACATATATAAATCAATAGAAAGGACAATCATAAATTTAAAAAAAAAAAACATTTAATATTTTGAAAACCTAAAATTATAAAATGGAAGGGAAAAGTGTGTTCTATATGAATGTTATTTTCATGTAGTAATTTTTAAAAGATTGTACACTCTTTAAAATTCTAATTATAACTCCTAATAAATTTAATTAAACCAATAAGTTAGATTAAAAAATAATTATGTGCTAAGAATTTAGATTTTTTTGCATGTGTTTTCTAGCAAACCATATTCGAATGCATTATTTGAAAAAAGTTCTGAGGCTCATAAACTAAATCTTATAAACTAAAATTAATAAATTGTCATATTATTACATTTTCTATCAATCGAAAAACATTTACTTCGAGTTATGTTTGTGAGATATGTTTTGGAGAGGGCTTGGGTTTGAATAAAATAATATGGATTTTTTAATAGAAACAGAAAAGCACCCGCGCATATATATATTTATATGTGTAAGATTTTTATTGCTATAGTACTCCTCTGTTTTGATAACTGATAAAATAAAATTTAGTCAAATTGTTGACTTGTTTTAAAATTTAGGGAATAATGATTAAGATTTAAAGAAAAAGTGTTTTAGATCAGTAGATTTCTAATTATACACCTATAAAGTTGTAAAGCGAAATTCCTATGCAACATAGTATTGTTCCTTAATTTCAGTAAAATACTTGTTCATAATGCTTTGTGTGCTTTAAAAATTAATCGAATGAAATGTTATAATATTATAATATATTTAAAATAAATAATAACTTTAAAAACTAATTACGTAATGAAGAAAAGAAAGAATGTGAAGTTATGAAAAAAATCATGCATCATAGTTAAGAAATAGATAGAAGTGTTTTTTGATTAACATTCACAAAAATGCCATTATATATTACAAAATAACTGCTTTAGAAATTACTATAAAGTATCTTAATATTGAAAATAAATAATTGATGTTTAAATATAAGTAGTTTAACAAAAATCAGCTAGCTAAAGGATTATATATATCAGAATATCCAAAAAGTTTTATTTTTGTACGATAAAAATGATACTTTATGAAAATAACTTTATAAAATAGGGGCCCAAATTAAATCTGAAATAATGTTTTTGCTCGAAAAAAATATCAAGAATACACTTCTATCTTCTCTTTCTTTTTTTTTCAAACACAATAAAGACGAGTTGCATTTTCAGAGTTTAGGGAAAAGAAGTAACTAGATTATTTTTTTTCTTTATAACCAGGTGAGCAAAACATTTTTTAATTAATTATAAATTGTCACAATCTATCCAAACAAATATTCAAGAATTATTAGTATTTTAATCCGAAAACATATGTATTCCAATTACATATAAGGTTTTTATTTTCAAGACCTCCATTGCTCAAAAATGTTCTGTATGTACTTAGATTGTACAAGTGTTATTTTCTTTTTAATCAATTACTTAATATTTACATTGAAGATTTCATATTTATACTCAAAAATAAATAATAAATACACGCTAACAAAATGTAAGAAACTTTCAATGGCGTATATCATGTCGTTTCTACAAAAAACAGAATTTGATACTGATGATATTTTTCTTTTATCAATATTTGTTTAACGTTTGCTTAAATTTTAGTTTTTGGTGATTTTGTATCTTCATGGCCAGAATAAGAGTAAAAATTGTAAAAAAATACAAACAAATAATAATACAAATCGAAAATATGTGTGCATTCTTATTATAAATTGTAAAGGTAATCAGGAAAGCACGTGATAGTATTCGAAATAATAGCGATTTTAAGCATATTTTTCTATTTTCTAATGTGAGATAGATACGCCTTTTTAGAATTTGCGTACTTTTTAATCAAAATTATTTCAAACTAGGGATCCATGAAAGGAATTTTACGTGGATTTTTTTAACGTGAAATTATTTGAAAAATCAAATTTTGACATTATTTTCACTTTAACGTACTTGATTTGTATTGGCAAAAAATGGTTTTTACGTTTATTACTTCTAAAAATTTATACAATGCGTGATAACATTATTTGTTGATTAAATAGCATATTAAAATTTTTCTACATAGCGTATAAAAATGTTAAAATGGGTGGTTTAAGAAAAAAAACCATAATTTTTCTTAAGCCCCCCATCCTCATAAAATTGGATCTCAATTCCTTTACCATACTCCTAATATCAAAACATTTCCTTTGAGCCTCAAAGCATTTCATGTTTCAACTATCATTTCAATGCCCTTTTTAAAAATACAGACTTAAAAGAAATATACTTTTCTTTGATATTACTCATTGAAAACAAAAATCCATTTATTTTACAAATATCTCTCTTTTAGCAACAAAAAAAAAATATTTCATAAATATTAATGAAAAAATATTGTTTTAATGTTTTTGTTCCAGATTAGAGAAATATGTATGATCTCGAAGGCAATGAATGTCTGCAAAACAGCTGGTAAAAAAGGCAAGGACACACCTCCGACAGCGAAAGCCCATGCAACGTGAAAGCTTTAAATAATTCATGTTATACACGATGTCAAGAATACCCTTGGGGACCTCTATATATCCATACAGGGGCGGACACACACCCTTATACATTTTGCAAAAGGAGTACCTTACGAATGTAGGGAATGGCTTTTAAATCTTCTTACTACTGAATGCTACTTTTCGGGAAAGATATGAGAAGACACATATTTCCATAAAAAAATGTCAAAGCTCAAAGCTCGAGTTCAGTATCATTTCAGAAGGAATGAAATGGAAAAAAAGTACAGTCTGTGAAAGAAGGAATTCTTGGGAGAGCCAATTGCCTTGCCGGAGTACTCGAGGAACTGGAATTCTTCAAATAAGGAAGAAGTAAGGATTAAAATAGTTAAATATTTTCATGTCTAGATGTAGTATGGTACTGTACCTTTCGGGTAAGATTAATGTTTAAAATCTTTAAAAGGCAGAGTATTACATTATTTATTAGGTTGTGGCAGGTATTGAAAAAATAAAATTTTATATAAGTAATTTTATCAACGTATGGTTCAAGCATTTTAAAATATATATTTTTTATTTTACTTATATATATATATGTAGTTAGGTATATCCTAGTACCCCCTGTAAAAGTTAATCCGATAAATTAACCTTATAAGACACATCAATATTTGATATACTGACTAAAAATTAAATAAATGCATGTAATAATTCGAGTGAAATAGTGATATGTTCCACATATATTTCTTATTGTCATTATCACATAAGGGAACGTGCAATAGAAGGAATTCGCAGCAATACAAATTAACACTAACTTGAACTTCATTTGTGGCTAAGGTATATAATATTCTCAATTATTTCCAATTCAGCATTTTTTAATGTAAATATCATATGGTATGAGGAAACTTATTCTATGACCTTAAAATGAAAAGAAATATAATTTTTATTTTAAAGTTGAGTTATATATGCAAAAAAATACTAGCTATTAAATGCGAATTTGTAACATATGAAAAAAATATTTCTGATTGTTTGATAAAATTAGAACTATCAGAAACTTTAAATAAAGTTCTTCCAAAACGGAATAAAAGAACTGTTCTTTTACCCGTAGTGAAATCCAGATTTGATAAAATTCGAAGATTTTCCTGAACTTGTTAATCTGACTAATCAAATGAAGTGCCATAATACAGATTGTGAAGGAAAGTTAAAGACAAGGTACATTTAATAGGACTTAAATTTGCGCCTCAAAAACAGGGTTTTCTTTCGAGTTACAAAATAAATAAATGTTGAAAAAAATCTAATTAGTGATATCCAAACAGAAGTATTGTATATTTGATTAGTTTTAGTGTCCAGTATCAAGGTATTCTAGTGGGTATTAATGAAGTATAATAATCAAACATTCTAAAATTGTTTTTTATTTACATTGTTCTTTTTTTTTTGAAATATATTTCTAATAAGAAAAGCATTTAAAGCACTCAAAGTTTCTGCGAGTTTTTTTTTTTCTTGGATCATATGAAGTTTAAAAAAAATTAATTTTAATATTAAAACAAAAATGCATAAATAATAAGAAAAAACTTTTTTTTTTCAATAAGTGCAGTGTAGGATCATATTTCAAAATTTAATGAGAAATGGCTCATAGTTAAAACTTTTGAATGACACATTCAACAAGTGCTCGCAGTAAATATCTTCTTTGTTCATAAAAAATAAACTTTTTTTAGCTTGCAGTTGTCATTTATTTTTCATAAAATGAAGTAAAATATTCAGTTTTATAGTTTAGTTAAATAAACACTATACATAGCATGAAGTACTTCTCATATTAAAGTAAAAGCTATGTTCATTACGAAAACTCTTCTTGCGAAAATTGTTATTTAATATTCTCTACCACATCATTACTGAGCAATGGACTCAAAGCAGCATAAAATTCATGAAAATGGGGATATATTCCTCAACGCCTTATTTATTATATCAAAATTAAAAGACACCGCGAACGAGGTAAAGCGAAAAAATTGAGAAACATAACGGCTTCTTCGGCGCCATTTTAAAACATAAAAAGAAGACGATTTTATGAAGCGAAAAGAAAATTAGATTCAGAATTTACGATCGAAGTACAACGTGAAGAGCTCGTTTTAAGAAAATAGGATGCTTCCCCCACATGTTTATGGCAATTGTTAAGCATTATAGTGGGGAAGAAGAGAAAAAAAACCATATCTTTCCCCTTAAAGTATTAATAGCTTTACAAAACTTTGATCTTCTATAAAGATTTTTTTTCTTATTCTCGAATGGCAACACAGAGAATGAATGTTGATTAATGATCAACGGGTTATGAAAGGAACTCATGCAGAAGAAATGAATTAGTTCTGTGTTTTGAGTTTATTTGGAAATAAAATTTAGTTTGCGTGCGTGAAGAATGATTAATGGTTTAGAGATACTGCAGGACTCTATTAATGATTTTTAACCACTTGAAGATTCTTTTCAGAATATTTTCAGTTTAATATTACGTCTTTGTCTTGTTTCTTTTCAAAATTATTTTTTGCTTTGGTTTAATTTTCCGCTATTGGTTAAATTTATTATCCTGTAACAACGCTGTTTAAAAATTCTATGCTATAGGTTGTGCAAGTGCAGGGCTTTTGTGGCTAAGAATGCAATGAAAAACATTACATTTGCGAGGTATTTATTGACAGGTAGTTTTTAAATTTAAATTTCTATTCGTGATGAAGGAATACTTATAAGAGATGCTTCTATATTAATCATAAATATCGTGCGTTTTATTTTTTTATTTGAAAATACTTATGGAGAGAATACTCAAAGTAAATTGAATTTGTTTTATTATATTTTAATACATGAGTTGATTGAAATCAGTTTAAATAATAAACTAAAACTCAAGACTCAAAGCAAGTATTAGTTAGTCGCAATATTTAAGAAAATACTTAAAAGATATAATCTCAATAATTTTATTATTTAATTTTTAATCAAAGCAAAATGATTATAAATTCTGTTACAAACAAAAAAGCTTTATAATATATTCCCATTCATTTGCAACTGTTTTAGATACATACAATACCCTAATTATTTCGTATTTAAATAACCAGTAATAATAAATAAAATTTTTACTGTTTACTATGAACGATTAGTATAATTTATGAATTAATTCATCTAGCGACAAATTTTGAAAATCACTATTCAATTTTAAAATAAGTGTTAATAATAAAGTTAATTATATTATAATAGCTTTGCCTAAAGCTTGAATGCATCTAAGCAAGTATATTTAATAGCGATACCTTTAAAAAGTAGTGTATTATAATTATTAGGGAAATATAAATGTTCAATCCATTTTGATTTTTCTTTTCGCTCTTTTCAAAAAGTTATTGAAAAGATTTATGTGGATAAACAGCAACAGTTTATGATAAAAGAAGACAAAGAAAACTAGGCGGATGAGTGTTAACATTCTGGTGAGTGAATGAGATGATTCTTTTTCAGAGATAATGAGTATTAAAAATAAACTTTTAAGTAAGGTACTATGTTTATTAACCCCTTAAGTGCCGTGGGCGTGTAAACACGTCCTGCCGAGTTGTGTGTTTAGTGACCCAGACGTGTATACTCGTACATTCAAGCGAGGACTCTTTGTATTGTGCTGTTCAGTTTAAAACTGTCCCCACGGCTTTGGAATACAATAAACAGACATTGACAGTGCTTCTAAAGAATTTACTTATTTTGAAGAAGAGGTGGGGTGGGGGGATTTGAAAGGACATATTCCAGGAACGATGAAATTTATAGCTAAGCAGTGTTTCTTGTTTTTTCGTTTGAGTGTGTTCTTTTCTATTCTTCATTTGCTGACAGTTTCGCTTACCGTGTGCAATAGGAGCTTTTTAATGTTTTGTACAAATGCACTGAATGCGATAATGGTGTATGTGCTTAACCATGTTTCAGGATATATCACAGAACAGATAAGTTATAATTTTTTTTATTATATTGTAATTCTAGAGATTAAATTTTTTTTATTTTCTTTTTATTATTTTATCCTTTTTGTTTCTTTCTTTTTCAAAGTGAAAGTAAGCAATTCTTAGATGAAAAAAAACACGCCTTTTCTTTCCTCCCAATAAACCGCGAAACAACGCGTACGTGTGGGAAAAGCGGTAGCATTGGGTAGGGGGTGAATTTTGTAACTTTTACTCGGCAGTTTAGGGAATACATATTAGTGTTCCATTAGTTTATACAAATGCCAGACATTTGGCCACTGGACTATTAGTCTCGATTTAGCTCTCTAATACTTAAGAACAACAAAATTAAAAGACAGTAGTGTAGCACATTCGCCAATACTGTCCTTATCCATGGATTATACAGAATCACAAAGAGTATAGGCTAAAGTGACCTAAAATCGAATTTTTAAGGGATAGGCATTCAAACAATTTCCACCTGTTTTATGCGGTAGATAGGGAACGCATATAAATAACCGCAAAAAATATTCGAAAATTTCATAAATTTTTACAAATAACAAACAAATTCGTCGAGATACTACATAAAACGTTTTTATGCGGTGGAGAGGGACCGCATAAAAAAGTCGCGCCAAGAAAATACGCCAGTCAATTACGAAATTTATGAGAAAGAACTTCCAAGACAAAATAGTTAACTATATTACACATGGAAACATTTTTAAAACATTTTGCTTTGCAATGAAGTTTTCAAAATGCACATACCTAATCCACTGCTACTCAAAATAATCCAAAGTGCTTATTTTCTTGTGGTGAATAAATTCAAAATCGCTTTCGTCACTTGAAAATACAATTTCAATTGATTTATTTTTTGGCACTATAAAGTAAGAGATGAGTTTTTGCTACGAAGATTGGCTGTGGTCAGTTGTGCTTGTAAATGCCACAGTAATCAGATATGCATGAATGAAGCTCTTTTTGGAATTCCATACTCCTTTCGGAATTGGTATCTATTTTAAGAAAATGATTTTACTATACTTGTTGGAAATCTGTATCCCTGCATATATTTTATCCACTCTCAAAGAATCCGGTTTTTCTTGTCCGTCTTCATATTCTATCAAATTATTGAAAATGTCATTGTCATTGAAAGTTTCGCCTTCAATCAAGCGCGGCCTGTTGCTGCGCTGAGAGAAAGCAACTGAGCGTGCATGGTTGGAAGACTGTTGAAAACAAATGAACAAAGCGTCTTGAAATATATATTTGTGCATTGCAATGGTATAACGTACACCCCCGCCTTGCGTGTGGGGTAGGAATCAAGGGGGTCAAAAGCCTGACTAATGCCAAGTACGTATTTACAGAATTTATAAAATATTAAAGACAAAACCTTTCTTTGGAGGGGGGCCTAATATTCTCCGTTCGCCTCATGTACATTGATATAAAACATTACAATGGTACCAAAGTCGTTGAAATTCATATACCGCATAAATCAAGATCGCACATAAAAAACCGCACAAAAGAAACCGCATAAAAATAAAATCGCATGAAAAAGGACCGATAAAATACAGGTTCTACAGTATTTGTAATAGAGAAATTTTCTTTTTCATTATTATTTATCACATACTTAATTACTGACTGTGACGAATAAATGCAATTCAGTTGCTAAAAACCATAATAGATTTCGACTTCTGCTCTTTAATTCTTGTTCTGTAATTTAAAATTGCCTAAAACTACGTTAATAATGTTGTCCTCAAAACAAAAATAAATTATGTTAATTACATGAAAACATTTAATGTACCACAGAGTGTCGAATTATTATCTGTGATAATTTTAATACAAATGTCATCTTAACTATCCATATTTCAGTAGAGTCTTGTCACATTTCTTTACCTATATTATTTTCACCTCCACAAAAAAAAGACCTTGATACAGACGGAAAAAAACACAGTGTCATGGACTCAAAGAAAAGCAACACAGCAACATAGAATTTTAGATGAAGAAGCAGAATACAGTCTGTTAAATAACGCTCAAGCAACAAGAAAAGATGAATAACGTTTTAAAAATAGAAAACTAGAAATTCTGAAAGAGCTGTGAAAAAGTGGATACCAAGTTTTTAATAACAAAAACTTTATGTAATTAAAATATATTTTAAGATCTATCTAGAAATATTTCTATTTTTTTATAATAGAAATTTCTTTGTGCAATTGTTTTGTATATAAATGTAGAATTATTCTGAAGTGGCATGATAAATTTAATTACTATTTTAATGAATAAAAAACATTTCTTATTTTGGATTAGATCGATACAAGCTTTTATTTTTTTGCTTCATATATTACAAACCTGCAGTTTACAAAATTAGCAAATACCTTTTATAAATTTTCTATCGGCAGTGATTAAGACTATATTGCATACACGTTATCCTGAATGTAAATCTTTCTTATTCAAAAACACATCTTAAATATTGAAATTAATTTTAATAATATTTTACTAATTAATAAATGCTTGCAATACAGGGTAAAACTAAATGTTAGACTCAGTTAAAATGAATAATTAATTGATTGCTTATTAACATCGCATTTTAAAGTAAAACATAGACTATTGGCAAAGGACCTCGTTATTTTGAACCACGTTTCAAGGGAAGAAGATTGTACTTGAACTGGCACTCTTTTCCGAAATTTCTATACGAATTTAATTATAACTAGCTCTTTCACTGGCACCAGGACATGAAAGAAATTATTCCAAACACAAGATTGGAATAATAATATAAATAAATACGATGAATAATCCTATAAATATTTTGAATAAAAGTAGCAGCAGTTATAATAGTAGCTATTAATCTACTTTTATCTTGAATAACTCATATAAGCCAAAGCCGACATCAAAAACATTTTGTGTTACTTTTTCTGATAGTGAGAGATGTGTTAATCTGCTATTAATTCCTGAATCAAGAATTTGAACTTATTTAGCAACATGGCCTAGCGTTGCACGGGCTTTTTCGAGTGTATAACTTTTTACCGCTATCGAAATTCCCCTTACCCTCTCTCTGTCAGCAATTCCTGGTGTGTATTACTTTTATAAAATAATTCAAAAAGAAAATAATGCTATCTGATATAAACACCTCAATAATTTCTTATATGCTTGAGGTTTTTCAATACATCATTTTCTTAAGAATAACGAAAACTATCAGTTTTGTGATGTGTTATAAAAAAACTAAGCTCGCATTCATTATTTTATATATAAAACCATGAATACTTTCCTAAAACTTGTAATAATGAAATGGATTTGGGAACTTCATTATTTGCATTTACAATATAAGAAAAAAAATCAATCAAAAAGAAAACACTTATCTGACAGACACATTTCATTATTTTGTTCTCATATTCTGAAGATTTTTCTTTCAGTATCTCATAAATTATGAGAAAGTAAATGGAAGAAATTTTTATAAAGACCAACAACGTGTTTCACATTAACAAGAAATGTTGCCAACGCCCCCTCCGAAAGTTGAATTTCCACACATGCGCCAAAGAAACGCAAATCTCGTGGCACAGCTATTTAATTACTGGCATTTGAAAATGAAAAACTGTTTAGCTTGCATTTACTACAAGTTTCTTGTGACCATGGTCATTCACTTTCAAATTAGATGTAAGAAATAGCTTGTTCATGTGCTTTTGGTGGGCAGTGCTTATAAAAAATGAAATATTTTCAAAATTGTTGTTTGAATTACACAATATAATATTCTACAAAATCTAATACAATTTCTTTTCTGTTTCAGAAAAATCAAGATACGAAGGCAAATACAAAAAAGGAGGAAATGGTTATCTTAAAAATTTAAGCTATACATAAATAGGAATCTCAGTACTATAATTAGGCATTTTAAATATTGATTAGTGATATATTATACAATATATCTTGTAAATTAGCATACATTTGTAATATAAATTTTTAATAATATTTAATAAGTGCATTTTTCATTTTTTTGCATTATTAACAACGTACAAAAGCAACACGAGATATATTGACTCAACAATTTTGTAATTCTAAGCTGAAATCAAATTTTGTTACCTCTATGGGAACTTACTCGCCTATTATTGGGAAAAATTCCATTCAACAAGCAATTCTGTGCCCCCCTAACCCTATTTTCATATAATTGGCTATTAATGGAATCAAGACACGAATAAATTGCTCAATTTAAATGTCGTAGACTACATTGTACCTCAATATAACTTAATTGTAGTGTTTTAACATTAAGAAATTTTTTTAAACTGCATAAAATAAATTTTTAATTTGTTTTAATTATTATTCAAATTAATGTTAAAAAACCAGCAAATTGATTAAATAAGGATAAATGAGGACTATTCTTGTTCATTATTAGTACTAAAAATTTCCTTTCTGATGCAAATTCAAGTACGTATTGAAAATATGTAGTTAATCAATGTAGATGCAATACAAAATATAAAATAAATATAATTTCTTTAAAAAAAATCAAATTTAAAATTATTATATATAAACGTCAGATTTAAAATTCTGTCTTTTTCATCCATAAGTTACACTGACTTAAAACTACAGTTTCAATACGAATATCTATCAGAAAATGTTCCATTTATTCAAGCCAAACTGGAGAATAAAATTCTTTCTCTCGCGCAATTATTTCTTCTGTTCTCTTATTTACAGCCCAGGCATTTCTATTTTTCTTACTGCCGCCATGATGAACTGCGAACTGTTGTAGCGAAAGAAGAAGTCTACCATAGAAACTCATCTTCAAGGAAATGCCAATTCATCGAAGCATGACGTGTTCATTACCGCTTTCTGTAGAGTGTAGTACGTGGATATAAGGGCTCTCCAGAATCAGCATGACTATCCTTTTCATACTTGCCAAGCAATAGCGAAAACAAATAACTCGCGAGAGCTATTTTCTCTCTCCTCTCATCATACAGATGATTTCTATCGAACTATAGTATTATGGGGGATAAAGAATGAATTAATCTATCGGAATTGCGTTATGAATATTTTAGAATAATTTAATATTCACAGTATCGAATGTGTCATGCAAATGAATACATGTAAAAATTTACGAAAGTTGCATTAATTTATTAATACAGTTTGTTAATTTAAATTGATGTATCATGATAACAGTATAACAGAATTTAGCATATGCCGAAAAACTTTAACTTACTATACCATTCCTCACTAAGCTGTTCCATGTACTACAATATGACTTTAAAGCGCAGATTGTATTGCAGTGCTTCATATTTGCGTTGCAAGGGGATTTGAAGAAACTTCAACAAGTGTTGTAAGAAAACTTATTTGAATTTCTTTCCATGCACATATTGAGTACATATATGTATATTTGCATATATATGTATATATACCACATATTCCGGTGTAATATGCGCACCGGCGGATATACAGGGTGCCCCATAATTGTTTAGACAAACGTTAATTGGAAGTAGGGGATCTTAAAAGGATTCATATTTGCATAGCAACTCTTGATCGGAAACGTCATGGAAAGTAGTATGGCACGCACAAGAAACGTATAGACACAAGACTGAGATCATCTGAATTATTTATTGACCAAAGATATTACATGTGTTGTCTCTTTGAAAATTGTATGGGTGTATGCGTTCAAGCACCAAAACAAGATAAACATTACTCCGAGATCATCCTATGGCAGAAGCGACGGCTCACATGGTGGTACTCTAATTCATTCAAAAGATATCCAACTTATTTTGTTCCATGCAGGGAGTTCGAGTCACTCGTAGCCCGCTCTCACTATGTCTATTATCTTCTAATGTTTCATTCCCACACAGATTAAGATGGAAAATTAATAAACATCCGACGGTATGGTGCATCTCTCTTGGGTATCTTTCGCGATACAATATTTCTGCTGCTCGTGAATTTCCATCCGCCAATTCATAACTCACATGCATATCTGCCAGCTAGGTGCACGTAAAACGTTCCATACTCCTCTGCGGGAGATGACACCTCAAATGGCTGTGGCAATGCTGGCGTGTTTACTACAATGCTCTTGTGAACAACGCCACCTTTCGTTGAACGAGGATGATTCCGACCATGGGTTGCTGCGCAAGTCTTGATCCTTGTGATGTTTCCTACCCCCGCATAAAGTTTGCCCCAATAATCTGTATAATGCGCACCTATGTTTCCAATCAGCATTTTTTTAAATAATTTTGGGGTATATTCGCCGTATAACACACATTTTGTTTTTACGAACTATTATAATTTTGAGTAAGCTGCACTTCCAGAAATAAAAACTTAACGAGCAAGGAAAGAGGTGTTCGAAAGTATGTGTATGTTAGAAGAAGATAAAAAAATATTCACAATAGGATACTAGCCTAAAAATAGTATGTGAATGGATTAGAAAAAAACATGGAATCCACAATCTGACATAATTCAAAAAACATTTAAAATTGTAGTATATCTAATAATTAGCATAGAACGGAAGATATTTTAATAATGGGTCAGATTAACAGAGATGGTGATGAAACAGAATTCGATAATGCACCTAAAATATAACGAAAACTAATAAAACATACCTTTCCTTTCATCCAATAATGAAACTTTATAAGGATATTTTCCTATAGATAAACAGTATTTATACATACGTTGAAATCTAATATTTTATAACAGCCATTTTCCCGTTATTTTAAAACTATTATTTTTATATTCAGTGTATAAAGCGCAACTTTAAATGCATTTATATATATTCATATATATACATAGGTTATGAGATTTACCCTTTTGCTTTTAACATCATAAAACATTCTTACTAAGTTTCAAAGGGTGCTGCATAAAAAATTGTTCAGTTTTGATCAAGCATTCAGTGAACGTTAGGGCCGGATGAAAATTCTGTTTGTCTTTTATGATTATGAAAAGTACAAAGACTAAAAACGCGAACTGTAAATAATCTAAGATTGATAATATTCATGAGTATTATTAATTTACCGAGATTAATGTAGTGTTTGTAATTTAATGTCCTGAGAGAAGTACGGAGTGAAAAATGTCTTAGGAAGTTTTTACATCTTTTAGATCAAAGATTTGTCGGTTGAAAGAGTTTATCCACGTCAGGAATCAGTAGGTGCAGAAAAATAGGGAGGGCTCAATTACATCTCCCAATCAAACCTTCTTATTCTTCGAATGATCAATATTGCAATAAACAGTATTACAATCAAAATATGTATGTTTATACTCAAAGGGTAATCTATGGTTGCTTAATTTGAATTTTTATTTAAATAATTGTAACTTACAGAATATCATTAAACGTTTTCATTAATGAATAGAACATGTTAACAGGATTGCCTAAAGTTTGACATTTAATCTCTTTGATGGACGGACTGAGAATGAATTTCAGCACTGCGTTTGATGTATAATATTTGAGTTACAAACATTGCTTTAAATTGATGAATACGGATCTTAATTGGAAATCTAAATAATATCGTAAATAGTACAAACTCTCTGCATGCTGTGACTTGAATCTATGCTCAAAGCGTATATATTGAAACCTGCTGTTGCATGGTATTGAAAATATGTCTAATTGACTTATTACTTTAAATTTAAATGTTTTAAAAACATACAATAAGGTTAAAACTTAAAAAAAACTTACTAATCAAAATTACATCAATCATATAATTCAAAAATAAGAATAATTAAATAGGCAGAATACTTCGCGCGAATTAATTATTGATAAAATAATTAATTCGAAATTTTCTTATTAATCAAAGCTTAATCTAAAAAATAGTCCAGAAAAATAACAAATAATATCCTTAAAAGTAAAACATTTTATTAAAGAATACATTTAACTTATTTATAGTTTTATAATGAAATATAGATGGATTCTCTCAGATATATGGAAAAGATTTTAATCTCTTAAAAGGAACTTTTCGAAAATACTATAGTCGATTTTTCCTTCCATCATACGAAGAGCAACATTATGTAGAACTAAATTTATCTAATTACAATTAGATATTAGATTTATATTTCCATTCTGAAATAAATATAGACTTATCATATAAAACAAAGGAAAAACTTAAACTTAGAAGCCTAATAGCCACATGAGTCCAAGGCTTATTGTGCCCATCACAGTTTTCGTGACTTAGGGCATGAAATGCATGAACAGTTATTTCGGTCAAGTGATCAGTCAGTCACGAAACCCTCAGGGCTTAGTTCCCAAGGAAGCTTTGTACTCATTTATCTACTTGCTAAAAGGATGGAAGTCTGAGTCAACCTTTCCCAGCCCGGGATTTGAACCCCGGACGTGTGTCGTGGAAGTGTATATAAAGTAGGTAGTAAACTGATAATTAACAGCCATTGTTGTTTTACAAAAAATGACAAAGTTGAAATATCGTATTTTATATCCGTATCTCTGTGCTTATTTGTAAAAATTCGAAAATATTCTTTTGAAAATTTTAGATTTTAATGGAAATGTTATAATACTATTATTCACAAGTCAAATATAGTATTACTTTATTAAATATATCATGTTGATTTTTTACTATTATATAGTTAGCATAAGTATGAAAGAAAACGAAGTGAAAATTATATTTTGAAAAACGTTCGTGTTGTCTTTTATGACAAAAATGGGAATTTAATTTGTGAGAAATGAAAAGAAAAGTGGTGGAACATACCAGGAAAATAATGAAATACATTTTAAAATGACATTTCTTTTCGGAAAGAAGTGAAGCATGTACATTTTACCATTTTTAAAAATTACTTTCAAGCTCAATCATAAATGTAAATGAAAGTAAAATGGAAATAAAATATTTAGTGTATTCTTTGTTTTCAGAAAATTTAATAGCTGAAAGACATTTCTATTAACAAATCTTGATGAACTGGTATGATATAAATACTTTTTGATGAAATAAAAAGCATTTTAATATATTTTGTGAAAAAATATAATGAAATGTATTAATTTGATTCATTTATAGATATTTTTGTGTGTTCCATAATAATCATTTGATAGCAAGATAAAAACTTAAGTTTTTACTTTTAAATTTTGAAGAAATTCGTTACATTTGCATATATATACATATGTATAATATATATATGCACA
Source organism: Trichonephila clavata (assembly GCA_019973975.1). Taxonomy (NCBI): domain Eukaryota; kingdom Metazoa; phylum Arthropoda; class Arachnida; order Araneae; family Nephilidae; genus Trichonephila; species Trichonephila clavata. The sequence goes on from BMAO01025454.1 coordinate 86,728, forward strand.
GTATGGTGGTAAATTCAAGCAAGTTTTGAAAATTATTCTCGATATCTGTCTATCATTTCAAATAAAAATTATATAAACTGAATAAAATTATTTCCAAGCTGTGGTTAAAATTTTCTTTAAAAACATTGAAATACGTGCAAAAATCATATTTTGAAAAATAATTTACTACCTTTTATGTAATATATTTCCTTTTCAGGCTGACAAAAATCTTTCGTTTGTGAAAATGTGCTGAGGAATAATGAAATAGTGTATTCTCAATTACTGCAAGGCTTGGAAACTAATTAAAACTTTTTCCTGATAATAATAAGATTCAGCACTCTCTACTTTCATAAAGAATTGAATGTGATACTTCCCATTTCTGATTAAAAGTAAAATAATTAATAATAACTAAGTGTTTCTTTCATGCATGTTCGCTTTACATCTAAGATACAACTCTCACAAATATTTCGCTTCCCGCAATGCGAAAAAATATATTAATTTATTATTCTTTGGTCTTCAGTGAAACATTTTGTAGGAAAAAAAACGCTTATAACTCAAAAGACACGCATAAACAAACTTTAAGAAAACTGCCATTCTTCCGCTTTAGAAAAATTAGATAATACAAATATACCTTGAGAATTTTTTTTTTTTAAAAAAGGCTCACATCATTTGTAAAATATATTGGAACTCTTCTAAATTTCACAAAGAATACGACCAGAAAATGAAATTTCCTTTCATGAAAATATTCAATTTATCATCTTTTGCCAGAGTAATTTCATTTTCCACTAAGGAAATAAAAAAAATAGGGATAAGACGACGCTGCTCATAAAGAACCAAAAGGAATTTTCTAACAGATGAATTTAAATGCACAATATAGTTCTCTTTTCGTCCGACCATTCTCAAACTATTCATCAAATTTTAATCTAAAACCCCTCCACCACCCAATGGTATGAAATATGTCTTTTTACGAGCGGTAGAAAGAAGAAATAATAACGACGTACAACCCATCTTGGAAGTGTATTATACTTACTGCAGAACCGAAAAGTTGTTGTTCGATTTCATATCTTTTTTCATCATAAAAGATAACAAAAGAGAAACAGAGTAACTTCATAAGTATGACGAAAGATACGACAAGAGAAAAAAGTAACAAAAAATCCCCTGGGTGCTTGACAAATCGATCTGTCAGACGTGATGCATGGTTCGAGTACATGGCACATGGCATCATTAATATCATCTAAACACGCTATGCTACAGAATATCCCTCTCTGCTTTGAAAAATCATTTTCACTCGAGTTAGTGATTTTCTGCTGTGTATGTCTCAAATTACTTTCCAGTTTTGCTGAAGTAGTAAATTCTTAGAATGTCGATCGGTAAGAATATCTCCAGGCATATTCTTTCAAGTCAGTCGAATGTGAAACATTAGTTCAACTGAGAGAGGAAGTTTAGAACGATAATTCTGAGAACGATTTGGCGTTCTGTTTCGTTTGAGTCAGGAATTTTTTTAAAAAAAATATGATATCGTAGTAAAAATTTTAAATATATTTTATTTGATTTGTGCTTTCTTTGAAGAAAATAAATAAATGATGCAGTAATTAGTCATATAATTACAATTGGATCATTTCATGCAGCAGTTTTGCTATCTATGTAATAATAAATACATAGTCTATATAATCTAATTACAATATTAATTTCCAAAACACCTTTTAAATTAACATTAAAAGCTGTTTAATTACATTAAACTATTAATTACATTGTCTGCTAAAAACTGAAAAGAATTGGTAATAATTTCTCTTAAAACCAGTGTAAAAGGAATAATGACGTTTAACTAACGTATGTCATTCAGGTCGAGTTAAAACTTCATCACACAAATTTAACAAAAGGTGCCATACAATGATGCTGCCCTCTAGAGGAATAATATCGACCGAAATGTATCTCCTAAAATATAATTGATTAATTAAATTTATATAATGAATTAATATTAAAAAAAAACTGTTTCAGCATTAAGTGTCATCCACTACAAGTTTTAAAAAGTGCATTTGAACTTGAATAAAAAGTGTTTTATAAACGATTGGAAAGTTTATAAGTATTACAAGGAGACAAGTTATATAAGTATATATAAGGAGAGTGTAAGCGAATAGTAGGAAACGAAAAAGTCGAAGCTGAAGAATTATTTTACTAAAGAAAAATAACTGATTGAATAAACACCTATTTAATGTATGCATTATCATGATTTTAATGACAATTTTTTTAATATGATATATGTTTTTTTTTAATTTTCTTATTGGACTAACACGCAGGAAGTTTTAAGAAAATGGAAAATCGAATATATTTTAAATCTTAAATTTCTTCACTTCTCTTATTTAAATACTTCTTTATGTAGTCTTAAACCATATGTAAAGTTTCAAAGCTATAAGAAAAAGTATTTTTTTTTAAAAAAAACCTTTTTTTTTTACAATTTGAAAAAATTGATAGATTTATTGCAAAAACTTACGATTATTTAACGCATATCGACGTAATAATTCCAAATTACTACTAGTTACTTGAAGTTTAGTAGTTCAAAAACAGAAGCTTTTATCTATATCGCCCTAACAACAACTCGTAACCCCTATTAGTTTAAATTTCCTCAAAACCTTTTCTTACCAGATATCTACTTAAAAAAAGAAGCATACTTACCAAATTTCACCTCGATAGGTCTAATAGTTAAAAATAAAGATATTTTTATCTAAAAGGCCCTTGGAAGTCGATTATTGTAAAATTAGTTCGTAGTTGATCTAAATTCAACAAAAGAAATGTGCTTTACAAAATTTAAATCTGTACGTCGAATAGTTCAAAAAAGGAAATATTTTTAACTATACACCTCTGCAATCCCCCTTGGGATGCAATTTCCACAGAACTCGCTTTTGGATCTTTACTCAACAAAAAAAAACATGCTTACCAATCTTTAACTCAAAGCTCTATACGTACTTTAGAGACCCCATGATGAGTGAGTGATTGAGTAAGCATGTGTGAGTTGCTTTTCTCTCATATATAAATATATAGAGAGGTAGTCAAAAACAGATTAATCATTTAAAACAATTCTTGAACTGACGTTCATTTTAAAATATAAATATAAGATTTTTTAAACGAAGTATTTATTCTGAAAAGGTTACTTATTAACTCTCAATTGAAACAATAAAATTATGAATTAATTCAGCAAACCCAAAAGTTCAATATCAAACTTTTATACAACAATCAACAATGCTCCAAAAGACCATATATCATTTCAGAGATAGGAAAACAAAGTATTTGAAACTTCTTTCGGTAAATAATTCATGATTAATTATATCTAGGCTCTTTCGACATATATGTCTAACCATACCATATATATATAACACTCAAACAGATACCCTAACATTTCAAAAAAAAATGTCATATTCAAAACAATCTTTATACAAGTCCTCCCTATAAAATAAAAATAAATAAAAGACATCTCATTATATAATACATCCAACAAATAAAAACATCAAACACAAAGTTATCAATACATTTCTTGGATCTAATTACCATACTTGAAAGCGCGAATTCTTTAGCCAGAACCTCCACTGAGCCATGATAACAATACAATAATTCATTTAATAAGCCAGGAATCTATTGTGTATCCTTCTGATTCTCGCGACTAAGTACCATCTCCATCTTGTGGATGTCAGGAGCAGAAATCAAATGTCTTAAGTGACCCCCCTCCCTACATCTCCTTAGCCATAATAGCGAAACACTCCAATTTGCATAGATGTATCCCTTGTCATGTTTGTCTTTCAAATCTTAAAGGTGAAACTCATGAGACCGTTAAATGCGGTGAATTCTAGCGATGTTATTTATTCTCATATTACCCGAGGTGAGATGTACTTGTAGAGATTGTTCTCTCACTTATTCTCCGAGATGCAATCTCGACAACTGCATTCAGTTAATGAATGAAATTAGACCACCGAGTCTGTAGTGGAGGAGGTATAAAGCGAGAAATTCTGAGTTGTGGATTAAGAAGAATTGCGTTGAGATGCAACGCGTTATTTAAATGTGTAACTTTAGTTCATTGAATTAATTTTTCTTAAATTTGAGATCAATTCAATTATTATAATAATGAGTAACTGAATAAGTAAAAATTAAGGTATCCGACTACTTGCGACAACATTTTATTTAAAAAATGGAGATATGGGGATTTGTTGTTGTTTTTAGATTTGTTTAGTACATTTTATGAAAAATATGCTAAAATTAAGAAGAGAAAATAAATTATTATTCCTAAAATGGGAAAAAATGGATAAAAAATTGACCAAAAATAACATAAACGCGGCCCATTCTGTACCAAAACTTTATGAACAAATTTTCAATTCTGATGTATTTCTATGGTATTCATTTTTGAAGTGACCTTCAGGATATGAGATATTTTAATTTTTAACAAAAACTAGAGCAATTTATCTTATTTGTTATATGAAATTGCTTAAAAAAACTGTGATTTTATTCACATAAGGGACGGTAAAATTTGTAATAAAATGGTGATTAATAAATCTGAAGGTTAAAACGCTTCTACTATTATACAAAACATACACAAAAAATTTAAGTTAAACATTTTCAAAATTTTTTGAGCAATCACTGGCCCCGTTTGAGCATTTTCAAAAAACACATTTCGAGTAAAACGCGTTTTAAATATGACATCTTGCTTAAAAAGTAATTCCATCTTCTCTTACTAAAACACTTATAGCTTTTGTTCCAGTTAACGAAAAATAATAAACTTGGTATTTTTGTAAAGCTAATGAGATGGTATATGAAATAAAATCATAAAAATATGATCAATATTTAGGAAGAATTCACAATTTTAGGGTAGTCGGATACCTTAAAAAATAAAACAATTCCTAACAAAAAAGTGTCAATTCGTCAATTTTATTCCAACTCGAAGAAGTGGAAACGGTTCATAATACATGTATGGAAAATTTTGATATTCTAAGTTAGTTTTTTAAAAAAAAAGATATATTTATTTTACTTAATATAGTCTCTAAAATACCGTAAAATTCGGCGTATAACGCACACCTATACTTTCAAGCTGAAATATTTAATTTTTAGGCACATTCGTTGTACTTCTTTTGCTAAGAAAACAGAAATGTACTTGTGCAATCTCCTCATGTTTTGAAGTAAAATATCCGAGGTTTTATTGCAAGCTTTAGAAAAAAATAGCATATTTTTAGAGGTACAACCTCTTAAGTGTATAAGAAATTACATTTTTCTAAATAAACTGTATTTCAATCTATGTATGAGACATTTTTTCTATGTTCATCTTTATTTTTGAAGCTCTCATTTTTGTATCCGACGTTAGATTTATACCCTAAGCGCAGCTTTAGCTCTCTCTCTCTCTTTATATATATATATATATATATAATAAAATAGACGTGGCCGTTGAAAGGTATTATTTATATGATTACTATTAATTACGATTGATGTTTGCTTTGGCTGGAATTGACGACAGTCCTGTGATTATTCAAATCTGTTTATTCCACATCTTGAGCACATATAAACATGTTAAACATAAAGCATGAAATGGACAACACAGAACAAAGAAAACGAATGCACAATGAGCTGCAGCCGGCTACATGTTGTAGCAAATACAGATGCGAAAAAAGCGCGGTCTCCAGGAATCTCGGTATTTATAGGTATATATCGTTAGGCGGCGGGTTAACTTATTACTAAAACGTTAGTCCTGAAGGGATGGACCAAATAATTAAAAGCTATTTAAAAGGATTATATTACTGGGATTATTACATATATATATATATATATATATTATATATATATATAAAAAAAAAAAAAAAAAAAAATAAAAAAATAGAACATAACAATATATATATATATATATATATATATGGCTGCGCTTAGGGTATAAATCTAACATATAATATATCTAGCTTAGGTATAAATTTAACATATATAATATATATATATATATATAAGTTTCAATCTTATTTTATGTGTTAAAAAGTGCTCATGTAGATAACGAGATAATGGAAATGAACAAGATATTGACGAGAGAAACACATACTTTTCTGCTCTAAATTCTATATTACGCTGCAGTACTGTTATCAAGCGTTCGTTATCTTTTCCCAGTGGATCACCTTTTCCCTACCTAAAGAAACCACCAAGGAATTTCAGCTCCACATTTTCCCAGAGTTAAACTCCGTAGAAACAGTGAAAAGCAGAAACAGATCATGCTGTATACAAGGAAGATTAGAATATCCTAAGTTAATTTTAAAACGGATATATTTGATTAAATTTCCTTTCATAGTCTTTAAATTAACATGCCTTCTAATGAGAGAAATGCAAACATACTTTTCAGCTGTAACTTCTATGTTAGGCTACAACAGTGATTCTCAACCCAATATCCAGTCATAATTTTCATCACCCCACCCCTCCATACAAATAACAATGCATTGAATTCAAAAGCTACTTTGACGCTAAGTGTACAATACGACTTTAAACTCTTAAGTGCAACTGGAAAATATATACGTCTCACTGAACTGGCACATTACATGCCTCGGACGTATTTATACGTTTTTCCGAAATACGATAATTTTTGTGCACTTCTATTATTCCGAAGGCTTTGAGATGCTATAAGAGGGCCTTGAGACAGTGTTTGCGAAGAATTTACTTATATCAGAGGATTTCTTTTTTATTCCTTTTCTCCCCGCCCCCTTTATCCCCACAGGGAACCAAGTGGAAAACGGATGCATTGGGAAGCGAATCGTGTAATTTTGATTGGCAGTGAAGGGTTATTTATAAACCGTACAATTATCGAGATAAGTGTTAATTTTTGCATATAATTTTATATATGAAAAACCCATGGAGTCACTGATAATTATTTAAATTGTTCTTAACTTAGTATTGTTAAATTAATTATAAAAACATTGTGCCATAATAACATTTATAAGTGTAATATATCAGTTTAAATGTTAATTTTATTATTTCAGAATGTATTTTGTTTACTTTCAGTAAATTAATATTTTTTTTTAAATATTTTGTTTTCGACTTTTTAATAAGCTCACGCTCCTCTCGTAGAGTTATCACACCCTCCCCTAAGGGGCTCGCCTCACAGTTTGAGAAACGCTGCGCTACAAGATTGTTATCAACCTCTCGTTATCTCCCCTCAGTGGGTTCCTTCTTTCCCTTCTAGAAAGCCCTACGGTTTCGCAAAGGGATCATAGTGAAACCCTAAGGTTCTTTTTCGATGGGTCTTACCCCAGAACCGGTATGCATGTAGACTTCACGCTTCACCTGTCAAAGAACTGGCATTTTTATCTACTGCCATTCTTAGTGAATCTATTTTAAACATTTGTCAAATGACATGATTTTAGATCTAATGGGTGTAAAAACAAAAATTTTAATCTTTAACGCCCCTGGAACCTCCCACTTGGGTTTCGATTTTCGCAAAACCCATTCTTAGTGGATTTTCTCTCAACAAAAGGAACATGCCTAAAGAATTTCAAGTTTGTAGGTCTCCCAGTTTTATGAATCTCGGGATGAGTGAGCAAGTCGCTTTTCTCCAATGCATATAATGCTATACAAAAATGTGAATCAACCATAGTAACCGCGTAGTCATTTTTGTGATTTTGTGGTAGGCGCTGTCTCTTTCTTATCATGAGTTCAAACTCTGCTGCAACTAAAGAGCCACTGGAAGAGCCATGAGGCTCAAGTGAGCAAATATTAACGACGCTACTGTTTAGCTACAGCCGTGAGGCTCAAAGTCCTCACGTTTGCGCTGAGTAGAAACTTGAAAAAGTGAGCTACCGAAGCTCAAAATGTTGAATTTTATTGTCCTTCTGTAGCTTCAAAAATCAACAATTGTTGAAGAAAGTTCTGAAAGGTATATTGCCAATATATCTTAAAACTCTTAAAATTTGTACAAATTTAAGTTCTTTTTGTAACAGTGTTTCTACTCCATGTTCTAAATTTTGTTCTGAAAATCTTGATATGTTGGCATTGTTATGGAGACAATAGTGGTTCATTCCCAAATTTGCAATAATTGTTAAATATTCATTTAAATCACGAGAAAAATCTAGTGATGGATTGATTCAGGTTCACACACACATACCATTGTTAAAATTGTAAGTCCAAACTAAAAGTTTAGTAATAATGAACGAAGGTATCCATGAAAGGTGCAATTATTTTTGTGCTTTCTCAAATGTATTCCATTGGAGAATACTGAATTAAATGATCGACATTAGGTTTTGAGTGAGAATTTAAAAGAGTTCTATATAAAGCAAATTACTTATTTAAATTGAATTGAAATAAGTTGTATTTGATAAGCTACACTAATTGAAATTGATAATCTTCCTTTGTTAATTTAATTTGTCGGAGAAAAACAATGTTAAATTTAAGCGACATACTATATGAAAGCACCTAATTAGTGAAGAGAAGATAAGATATATGCAGTGGAGGAATAATGGAAAAATATAACAATTAATCATTCTAATTTGAACATATGCACAGCCTTTAATTTAAATAAGTTGTTAAGCTTTGATAAATTTGCTTGGTTAAATATTGTACAATTAATAAATTATTTCTCGTATGACTCTACTATTGTTAAAATATTTTGTAGTTATAATTAAAGTTATTATTTAGAAGAAAATATGAATACAATAACTGATGCTTTAAAACAATAAATATGTGTCATATATAAAACATTTGTTTCGAATTACTTATAAGACATCTAATTATGGGAAAAATTATCTTATCCAAGATATATACTATGATATATTCATTAAGATAAGTTTTATTGTAAGAATGTAGGGTAAGCAAAATTAAGTACATTATATTAAATAAAACTGCGTATAAAGGTTTCTGCTATTATGCAAACAAAATTTTAAATACGGGGTGTTATTAAATTTATCCCATAAATTCAGAGGGGTGATAATAGGTAGTATGGATACGACAAATCACCATAGATCAGGAGGGGGGCGCAAACACCGTTTAGTCGGAGTAATATCAAAAATAATGTCGAGTTGAATGATAAAAGGGCGGAAAGGGAGAAGAACATTTATTAGATATAAAGCAAGTTTACAATACAAACAATCCATCACAGTTGGACGTCATAAATGCAAAGATACGGGAATTGCCACAGGAATTGTTCGTAATTGTGGCTGCGTATTTCATAACACAGCCAACACCGACAGGATGGAGTATTGTCGGACGCTTTCAAACAAATCTGGTGTGATGACGATGTTCGCTGAAGCGACGACGACCCGTATCGTGAGATCCTCGACTGTAACCACTAATGTCTCATACTAAAAGGAGAAATCCAAGGGAATGAAATCCGGGAAGCGTGGAGGCTAAACAACAGGCCCAAAACAACCAATTCACCTACAGGGACATGTAGCATGAAAGTGGTTACGCATCGCAATCTAAAAATGTCTTAGTGCACCGTCGTGCATGAGTCACATGTTCTGATGCGCAGTGGCCGGTACTCCCTATAGCACCTCCGAGAAAGGCACGAAATTTGAATACGCGCAGGTTTTTTCAACCCTCCCACGTCACTCCGAATCTTGGCATTCGTTTGCCCCCCCCCCTCTGGCTCATTGTCCTTCCGACGTCTACTATTATCATGATTTTCACCAAATAAACGTGGTCTCCGACTCCATGTTCTATGGCGATTTGTCTTTCCATGCTAACTACTATCACTCATTTGAATTTGTCGGTAGAATTCGGTAACAACCTTTGCATAAACATTTTATTTTTTCAAATGAAGTATGGTTTTAACACATTATATTTAGGGAAATATGAAATAACAATTCAAAATTTACCATTTAAAGAATTTTCAGACTGATTTTAAAATAATATATATATTATACTAGTGCACAAAAAGGAATATAAATTTTCATAGGAAATATGTGGAACAATTTATGGTATAATAATTTCAAAAATGAGTTAATTAAAGTTTGGAATTCATCATTTATAAACTGCTGTTTGAAGTACATGAAACTCCAAGGTACTTAAAACCAAGTAAACTATCTTTTTTAGTGTAAATAGAACGAGAAGTCCTATAAAAATAAACTGCGAGGTTTTGTAGCTTTATTCTAATCAGATTAACAAGAACCCATAAACATTTTTTTTAAAAAAAATGTAACAGATTTTAAAATAATCCAATTTAAAATGATCATTTTATGTTGCTCTAAATTATTAATTTTATTAAAACGTGCAGTAATTAGAAAATCAAATTAGGGGGTATTAGCTTAGATAGATAATTTTAAAAAAATGAAAAATGATATTCTCTTAAGCATTAAATTGTACTTAATTACGATTATCACGTTTTTATATCCCTTACTTTACACTTAGATCCGCTTCACAAGGATAAAAATAACAAAATAGGCTTAGCAAATTTTAATTATAGAAATTACTTTATAAAAACATCGAACTTATGATGGTTGCTTAAAAGTTTTATGCCGATTTCATTTCTAATATTTTTGAAAATGAATTAAGAACTAAGCATAAGAATGTGTTGCTATCTACTTTAAAACACATTAATTTTATAGAGTTTTATTTTAAAAAATATTTCATATTCAGTATGTCATCCAGCCCGCTTTAGCTAAATTCCAGTGAACGAGAAAAGAGGAGCGTGAGCGGAAATAATTGAATAAAAAGATCGGAAGAGGGACATGGGGTTTAATAACAACTTCAGTCAAAAAGTTCCCGGAAGAGTTGTCTACTTTCATACAGGTGTATGTTGGAGGTGAAATATTTCATTTGGAAGGAAGCACTAATAAGGAAAACACACAGCCATTCGGAATACGGTACTGTGTGTTAGCTGCATATTATTTCTAACAAAATGAGTTTTAATTTTTTCGAAATTTGAGTTACCGCATTTGAAGCAGTCTGCAAACATCAAATTCTAGATTATTCTTGAGAAATGGCCTTCTCAGACACTTGGGGTGCTGAAGAAAGCATACGGAAGAAATGATATTAAAAAACGGCCTATGTACGTGTGGCATAAGCTTTTTCGTGTATGTCGTACAAACATCGAAGATGACTTACGGAAATGGTGATCCTCTTCGGGAAAGCGAACAGAGGAATAACCATTGCTCTGTCCGCTTTCCTCAAAATTTGGGGGGATGGGGTATTCACAGCGTTCTTCATAATGATTTGAGCCTACACCGTGTTTGTTTGCGCATGGTTCTAAAAATGTCAACACCTGAACAAAAAGAAATGAGGGTGAATATGTCCACGGATTTGATTGACATGGCTGATGAAGATAACACCTTCTTGAAGAAAATCTTGACAGGTAATGAGATATAGTATTTTCTTTACAACCCTCAGACAAAACGTCAGTAAAGTGAATGGAAAGCAAAGAAAAAAAAACACCTCCCCAAGGAAGGAGAAACTTCGCTTGGACAAAATCCAAGGGGAAATACGACGAAGCACCTAAAGGACCTCTCAAAAATGGATTCCAGGAGTGCTTTGAACAATTATACCACCACTGGAAAAATTGCGTAAATACAAGGCAGTATTTTGAAGGCTAATAAGATTCAATTATATTTCTATTTTTTGAATTTGAATTTCACAGATTCCAGGAACTTTTTGACCCAACCTCGTATATGAGTATTTTGGAAGTTTTTTACCAAGTTGCTTTGCATATTGTAAGATGAATCGTTAAAGCTAAAAAGAGTGGATGATTCTTTTCTCGACAATATGACACTGTATAAGTCATTCGAGATTGAAATTAAAAGAACTCACTCACAAAAAAAGTATTTTGATACCCCTAATCACACATTATAGAAGCAACTGCTTAATATTAAAAAAGTTGAGTTGCAGATAACCAAATAGATGAAAAGTACAATATACTCAAGTAAAAATATCTCTACCCTCCACTGTTAATTGATTACTTTTCAAGATTAACAAGTTCTATAACCATTTGTTCCCTACGTAAAATTTACTTATTTTCCTTTTAAAAAAATACCAATCGATTTTCTATGAAAAAAGTTTAAAACGAAAGAAAAAAAAATGAATAGCTGCGTGAACATAAACATAAAAAACTAATGTGGTCACAAATGCAGATACGTAAGCAGGCCTTTCAATAAAAAGTAGTTAAAATAAATCGAAAAGGGGAAATTTTTGCATCGTCTTTCAACCAGTTGCATCCACTTTTCATCGAATTTCTATAAAAGGCATCCACGAAATACTTCCCTGGAAAAAATAACCGATACAAAGACAGCAGATTCGAAAGAAAAGTCCTGAGTATAAATACATAACCAGCAAGGAAATATGTGTGCAGAGGGCAAACTCTCGTCCCTAAGTAAACTGAAACGACCATATGCATCGATTTTGAATTTAAAAGGAAGTATTCCATCGATATGTCCTGAGGTTACGATTCGTGATAAACATTTTCACGAGTGCTAAAATTCAGATTTTTGGGGATTTTTTTCCCCTTTTGGTAAATAGAAAAAAAAAATGTTTTTTTTTCTGAGTGGAAGCTATCGTTTATCGATAAAAGAGGTTTTCCAAATTCGTATGATGGCCATCGTAAACTACTTTCGTAACTTCTAAAATAAATAGGGAATGGTTAGGTAAAAATGTCATTGAAAAACACGAAGAGTGGTTTGAATAAACAATAACTGAAGGAATAAATAAATCAGAGACTGCAAATGATTTAAGTGAATTATCATACGTTATTTATGTGAATGGTTAATTGAACTGTACGACGTTTCACAGATTAGATTTTTTAAAAATTTTGGGTCACATATGTAAAAATATTACTGAAGTATAAACTGTAAAATTAATCAAATTATAACGTGGTCATTGGTCCTATATTTATAAAACAATTTGAAATATATTACAGGTTTTTAGTGTTATTTAAATTACAGAAAATACCAGAACACGATTTGTGATTGTCGTAGGCCTTGAAGTCAACTGGATCATTTTGAACATGGACACATATTAGAGATGTTCGAGCAAGCTAATCATACTAAACAATTAGTCGCTAACAGTGGCATACGAGTATGGATACGTAAATGAAGAGGAAGTTGTGATTGTTGCAAGGGAATCATCAGCAGAATGACCGTTGTAGAAAGCCAAGGTGTACAATTGAACAGGAGGTCAGATAATTGTTCAACAGACTTTAATTTTTTCCATAGCTATCTGTGATCGATCCAACGTACTACCATTTCTAATATGCCAGCCATGATACCTTTCATCCTTTTAAAGAGATTGAAAAAGTTGACGCACTGGCTAAGAAATAAACTTTGATATAGAGTTTTGAACTCTGAAAGCAACATTAAATGACCTCTTTCTTTTCACATGATTAAATTGTCTGTTAACCCCGAGAATGGTTGCGCTTGGCACAATCACACCAGGCTCACTATGTGAAAACTGTTTGTTACCACAACGACCTTGAAAGTATCCTCCTATATGACAATTTACAAGGGATCTAATATGTATTTGTCACGTATCTCCCTCTTTTTTGGGAATGGGAAACGTTTTTATACAATCTTAAGTTACTTAAGGAGACTGAGTTCCCCGCGTGACCACTTTTGCTCCCAAATATTTTCTATGAACAAGCTACATTTTTCCTCTGTGAGGATTGCTGTTTTGAATGACTCATTATGGTTTATAAATGTAAATGAACAGAATTTAAAAAAAAAAAGAAATGGATGTCTGCAATCTCTATCGGATGAAGTTAAAACTGATCAAGCAAGGGCTTGGTGAAGCCTTTTGATGAAATAATGGTAATTAATCATGATAGTGAAACAAAACTTCAGAAAAACTATGAACAGGAAACGATTCAGTTGAAAGGAAAATTTTCATATGCTACCTAAAAAATGCCTGTAAGAAAAACATGAAGTCATAAGTGTACCACAAGACTTACTGCACCCTGTCCAAAAAACACAACTAAAAAAAGTTCAACGTCATATTCATCAATCATCAAAGTACAATAAAACTACCTTAACTAGAACAAAATATGAGAATTTTGCCTGCAAAAACATTCCTTTAATGTTATCGAAAAATATCTGGGATTTTTGTCCTTTGCTAATGTAACGGACATTCGAAACACCTTTTACTTCAGTTTGATTGGATTTTTTCTCAAAATATCGATAAAAAACTGAAAAATCCTTAAAAGAAGGTAAGCATACTTTCTCTTAATTAAACTATTCACTGGAATGACGATTTTTATCGAGTACAATTATAAAAAGTAATTATGAAAAAAAAAAGGATTGGGGTGGCACTGTTACCCGGGCCGACCACTAACGTTAGTATCTCCGCGTAACGTTATTATCTGGGTGCCTTCTCCGGATTAATCCGACCTTTTTAGAAGCTACTTAGAGAAAACATGATCTAACGTGCTATGGAAGAGAGTTGGAGGAGGATTCTAGAGGGTGGAGAGATATTCTCTGTAGTCTAACGAGAACGAAGCGAGGGCTCTCTGTAGTGATCCGATTAGAAATGATTGTTTGCGTAACAGCTTCCACAGAATTTGAGTGCTGGACTTCCCAAACTGTCTTTTGAGTGACTTCGACCAGCCTATGGGAACATTTGAACAGCTGGGTTTTTTTACAATTGTGAGAACATAAAAAAAATATCGGAGAACCCGTGAAATAAATACTTAGACGGTTATGTTCCGCATTTGTAAAATAAAGTTACATTTTAATTTTAAAACAAACAAGGAATATATATATATATATATGTATTTTAAATAAAGTCAACTCTGACCTCGTTAGAAACACTTATTGACACCATATGTTGCGGATAAATCAAACTTCACCAGAAATAGCGCAGAATAATTTTAAAATTAAAAAATAAATTTAATTAATAAATTAATATTTAAGAAAAACTGTATTAAGATAAAGTGCCATCCACTGCAAGTTTAAAAAATGTATTTGAACTGGAATGTGTGGATGAATAAAAGTAATTTATTAACGATTAAAAATTTAGACAAGATATATATATATATATATATATATTTGGAAGAGAGTGAACTAATAGTAAAGAATCGAAAAAAAGTACTTTCTTCATGGTGTTTTAGGCTTTACTGCAAGAGAATGTATTTGCAATGTTTTATATGCCGACAAAAATAATACTTTCTCACATAGACACATTCGTTATTTTTAAATACTCGATAAAATAGAGGTTGTTTTAAATAAATTATTAATATTATGAAGTACATTCAACTCACTATTTTACATTGAGTGAGGATATCACCAGAAACTCCAAATATGTGACACTTTCTCTTGCCAAAATTCAACTAATATCACTTTCAGCACTGCAAACAAGACCTAAACAGCGAGAGTATTAAAACATCTAAGCACCAAACACAACTCTTTCCTTTTTAATATCCCGAGTGAAGAGCATAATCTCTGACATATGACAATCTGGAAGTAAAGAGCTGCGATCATGTAATCATATGGATATTAGAAACCGTTATTTTCTTTTTGGAAACTTTAAATACTTGTCATAGAACCATATTTTAGCTGTCGCAGTTCAGTAAATATTTACAAAGAACGACGCCTCAGGCCAGAAACTCTCACTTGCCTTTCTGAGTGAAAATGGAGTTCGTGGCGTATGTAATAACCTATTCCAGTGAAATTTGTATCTCTCGGCTTAACTTATTATTTGGCGTGTTTTATTTACCTGCCATAAACTTTTGACTCTCGAGTAATTTTAAACACCTTGCATTTTGGAGAGGGGAGTATTTTTATTGCAAAATAAAGGCTTAAATGATGGTCTTCAAACTACTTATTTTCGAGTGCTTTTTGACACGTTTTATGTAGGCTTTACGTTTTAATACAAAGCAAAATAATGCAATTTTGATCGATTTGAAGTTTTTTAGTTATGACAAAATAACTCAATGATTTAATTTTAAAAACTCGGGACTTAAAAAACTTTGTTCGATAAGTATTAAAAATGATATTTTTAAAATACGAGCTCTTATCTGCATATGATACACACAAACAATTTTTAACACATATTTGCAGCATCAACAACATCAGTATTCTTTTAATACACAAAAGCTATATTTATTTTCGTAAGTTCTAATGTAAAAATGTAATACAGGTATTTATTTTTGTGTATAAAATTTTAAAAAATAATGTTGGTAAATAACAAATTTATTGGGCAAAATATTTCATAATTATGAGAGTTATTACCGATATCAAAAAACAAACTTTTCTAGTACAGTAATACCTCGACTTAGGGAATCCGGAGTTACGCAATTTTCAAATCTCGTCGATTCGGTTTTTTTTCTATCTATCCTTGATACTTAGATGAAATCAGCACCTGAGCCTGATAAAATTGGTTAAGTGTCTGAAGAAGTTGTCGTTCTTGCCAGGTAAACAAATTTAGAAGTGGACAGTGATGATGTTCAAGAACTGCTGGATTCCCACAATCAGGAGCTGACTGATAAGCTCATTGATAAGCTCACAGAAAGGCATGGACAAGAACAAGGCATTGAGGAATTTGAGTCTAAGTACCTAGTTATGCAAGAAGATCGAATGACGGCTTGTAATTTAGCAGAAGCCCTCAGTGTTGAATTGAAACTGAGTTACAAATTTAAGAAAATACCAACTCCAACAAAGATCACATTTTTTCAACAAAACAAGGAAAAAAATTATTAGTAAGCTAAGAAGAAATTTTACGGGAGAGAAATAATCTTTGAGCTTGCTCAAGGGCGTAATGGAGAATCATAGGCCCCCTTATTGCATATATATATATATATATATATATGCAATAATAGTACGATATCACGTGATAGGTGAGATTGTGTGATAACCGAGTATGTCTCTCTCTCTATATATATATAGACATACTCAAGATATCGCGTGATAGTTCATTCTTTTGGTTTACCCACCTAACGAAAAATACCATTTTAACGACAACTTTATCTGCTCAAAAACTGACACGATGGCACATTTAAAAGTGAGATGATGCAACATTGCATCAGCCATCAGTTCTGGATAATCAAAGTATTAAATACCGGAAATCATATGCTTATCAAAGATAAGCATATGATTATGCTTCCGGTAAAGAGATCTCTGTAATGAGGAAGAGAGCATTTTCCCCAATGTCATAACGAGGTATATATTTGTGTTACTGCTTTTTCTTGGTGTTCCTCAATAAAAAATGAGAAACTAAAATAAAGTATATATATTTTCAATTAATCGACAGCAAGGTAAAAATGTCCCATTCCAGGGATTAACATAATAATACAGTGAAAAACGTTTAACGCGAAAACGATAAGACAAAATATATCAGCTAACACGGTCTCGACCAGCTACTATACATTTTCCTGCCTTTTTTTCGATATCGCAAAAATGCTATAAGCAATGTACAATGAAATTTATATATTTTGCACGTATTTATAACCATTATTCATATTTCGGTTGAAACCTTAAAATATAACAGCATATTAGAGAACATTCAAACGATGAAATATTTTCATTAAAACAAATTATATTGCAATTGACCTTTTTTATTAAATTTATGTAAAATGGAAACGAAAAAAAAAATGGCTAGTTATAAAATATTCGATGAACAAACTAACAAACTTAATGCCTTCTTTTTTTCTTAAAATGTACAATTTTATTAATATTAATGTCTTCTCCATCATAAAAATACTAGTCCTTGTGTTGAAGAAAACATCCTTATCATCATGTTGCCAGTAAGCTCTTAAAATATCTTCAGAATAACGACAAGGATGCTTCTAAACTATCGGAAAAAAAACTCTTCTTTTCATAGAACGCCAAAGATGAGACTAAACATACAAGAGTCAAACACAAGTGCAAGGACAGGGCACCACAGAAAATATAAAAAAAGGTCATGGAAAAGAAAAGGGAGGCCTCACTTCACTTCGAAGCTCAATTAACGGCCCAAAAAGGAGTCCTTGATACTCGCCAAAGGCCCTCTTTCTTGAAGGACATATATTGATGAAAGCAGGTCTTTCCTTTCTAACATCTGTACGATTCTCAGGAAAGGTGCTGTACTAGGAGGAGTTACTTGGTGAAGAAAAATTGGATATCTAACGTAGAAAGGGAGAAAAAAAAGGGGGGGGGGAAATGACAAAAATAGAGTTCCATCTTGGACGAAATGCTGTGTCGATGCAATCATTTGAGGGGGGGGGGGGATGGTGCTTTTGAAAAAAATATTTGAAATGATAGCTGAAAGAAGAAATGTTCTTTTAGACTGGAATCCCTGTTTTGTTTTATTTGAATATGGATGCAGAGTTTTTGTTGTTGTTAGAAAAAGGATAATTTTTATTTTAAGATGATTATACTTTTTTCGGTAGGTTGTGTTATTCAAAGAAAATTTTGTAAGAAAAATGTTGATGTAGTCTCCCTCACAAAGAAGGTTAGAAATATTCTGAAGAATGAACATTATATATGTAAACACCCCCCCCCTTTTTTGTCTTGAGTCAAGTTTTATAAATCCAAATAATTTATTTGTTTACATAGTGAATAGGAAAACGTTAATAACAGGTTAAATTTAAGGAATCATATTTTCTTCTAATAATAATTTTATAATTATCGTATATGTTTTACACGAATAAATTATTTATTCTATACAACCACAAAACTTTATTATTAGAAAAAATAAAGGGATAGCAGCTTAATCATTCCAAAGGAAAAACCCACACAAGTATATGTTAATATCCTTAAAAAACTATCATGTAAAAGAAAAAGGAGTTTTTCTTAGTCAGGTTAATATTTCACGTAAATGCATTTAATAATAGATGCTGCAGTTATATTTGCATCATAATTATGCTTTATCCCTCTCATTGTGCATTTCGCGATTTCCATGGGCAACATAAATGTAGCAAAATTTGCGCACCCTGCGGTTTTCGCGGATATACATTTTTTCAGACTATTTAGCTGTACAACCCGTGCTGTTCCTGTTTATGTTTTCACGTATAGTTTTATGTTCATGTTTTTATGATGTAATTCTATATTTTAACATAAAAACGTTTTTACAAAAAAAATTGTGTATTTTAACTAAAATGTAGATTTAATATGTGGATTTGAAATACGTAATAAAAAATACATATTTTTTAATTCTATTTTGATAAAATAAAGACAGAGCAAAAGGGTTAATGAAGCCCAAATCTAAATTTTTAAAAAATAAATGGAAAATTAATTAGACTCTTAAGATAAACTTAGTTTGCATTATTTTTGAAAATTCCCATCTGTAAATTATAGTTTTCGTTCCCCTACTTAATGTCAATAACCTTCAGAAAATGAATCAATTGTTTTCGAAGTGTATGGAATAAATGATAATAATTCTCAGTATGTAATGTCTCTTTTTTAAAAAAAATTTAGGTATCCAAAAAACAATTACATTTTTTTCAGAGCTTTTTAAAAATGCTTAAAAGTATTACCATATAACGCATGTATCTTATAATTCACATATTAAACAAATCCAAATCAATTGATTCCTTTTCCTAATAAATAACAAGATATAAACACTTAAATTTTATAACTCGCGAAGATAATGCTTTTTTTATCCAAAATGTTCGAGAACATTAGCCTGTGAGTTCATCATTCTTCAAATGAAAACACTCAGATGAATCAATTTCTAAAAAAGAAAGTTCGGATTCAAAAAAAGGGAACACAATTTAGCACAAATCATTATTTATGAAACACAACAATAGAACGAGATGATTGAAAATATGAAAAGAAGATTAATTTTTTAAATAAATAAAAGATTTAAAAAACATTCTTTCGAAATTCTCAGGCAATAGATAATATTTAAAAAAATGTCGAATAATATCTTACTTGAAAAATCAAGACTGCATGAAATTGGAGCGCTAGGGATTTTTTTTTATAATAGATAAAATAATAAATAATAGAAAATGTATTTGTTCTCAGAAAATGAAACAATATCCATTTCTTGGTAAGTAATGAATACGATTTTTCTTCAGATTCCGAATAATGGAGCATAAAAAATAGGGATGTATACAATAAAATATTTCGTAAAATTCAATAAAAAAGGGCAAAATTATATATATATGCTTCTTTTTAAAATACAAATCACATTATAATTGATGAGAATACATTTGTCAATATTATTACAGTATAATTTTAGGTATATGTCTGAAAGGTTGATTATAAGTATTTTTACCATTGGCAATGCTAATTTTTTTGAATTACGTATTAAGTTCTTTGAAGTTCTAATAATAAATTATTTCAGTGCATGTATGAAATGTAATTAATTTGAAATACTTTTTTATGAAATGTAAAAAACTTTGAATAGCGAAATTTGCAAAATTAATATATATAACTTATGCTTTAATATATATCTATAATTAACAGTTAAGACCTCAATGGTATAATTCTGAATACAAATATTAAAAATAGCAAAAAAAAAATGAAAAAAAAATAATATAAACGAAAATCGTGTTTGCATTGAGAAAGACAAATATTTTAACTGCTCAATTAACATGTTTTAATTTTTTTTTATCAAAAATAAACATTTTTTAAACTGATAGCACGCACAAAACATTACCATTTTAAAGCATATATGTATATAATTTCTTTTTAGTTCTAATCTCAATATATTAATAATTAGTTATATATTATTTTATATTTAAATTCACTGCAGAAATACAAACATTTCGAGTTATTAAAATAAAGCAAACGGTATCCTTTGAATTCAATAAAATCCACAAGCAATTAACAGTAAAATTCAGTGAATATTTACTCGAAGGTTGTTATTAATTAATTACTTAAGAGTTTATTCGAGTCATAAATTATCAAAGCTAAATGAGATTTCCAGAATCGTTTATATATCAATTACTGCATTAAAAGCATTTGTAGCCCAACCATTTCTAATAAACAAATGTATTAAATGAGATTCACTTTGAGAATTAGTTCACTGCAAGGCATTATTATTTTAGTAAAATGTCATCTTGGTCTAAATTACATTTTTCACATAATACTGAGATAGGGCTTATCTTTTAAGCGTTAAAAATGTGGTTGTTTTCCAAGACAATGAATGTCGAATTTGGAGTGTGTATTTATTTACATCGCACTATAGAGACACTAAAGCTATTGGACGGACATCGTAATTTTCAGCTATGGCAAAGTGACGAGAATGACACCTGAGCTAGTAACATACTCTCTAAACAACCACACTACGCTAATGGAACGACCTCTAGACAAGACAGATGTTAGGTGCATCAGCTCCTCTGAACGGTGGATCTTTCTTGGCACTAGGGTTCGAACTCATGAACCGAGTTCTTGATCACATTCCCCTTGAGTATCACGAACACTATCGGATTTGAAAACAAAATTGTTTTTGAAAACCTAATTACAAATACAAATGGATATCGGGATATTTTAATTTAACTTATGCCTGAGAGATAAATAAGTTATTGTTATTAATACCTAAAAAAATTCCAACTTCAGTATTTACGTTATTACGTAACACATCTACTTGAAAAAAGCATAACATTTTTTGATGACTTTAATCGAGATAAAATTTCAAGCTGTAAAATTTATAATTACTACATATATCTCACTGCTGAATTCCTTATTCTACAAAGAAATCTTATTCTGTTAACTTCATTTTTATTTCTGACGCACCCCAGCGTAGAGTTATTCCTGAACTGTAATTTTTTTAAATTTTTAATTCTCTTAAAAAATTCGCTTATGTTCGGAACCACGACTTTGGAAAAGCAAATAAATGAATATTTTTTTTATATTTAGTATGACCTTGTGACGGATCTATACGTGGCTCAAATGGCCCCTTGGTGACTCTTTAAGGAAAATATTTAATTCAACCAACTTTTACCAAAGGTCAGAAAACGTGATTATGCAAATTAAGTTTATTATATAAATTCTGTATTCGCGAGTTTTGGGAGTTAGTGAAAGGTGGATCGGGAGTTATTGAAGTGAGAATCTAAGATTATTAAAGTGAGAATTGAAGGTATCCAAAGTGAGGATTACTGGGATGTGAACTAATCAAGACAACTATTAGTGTTCAAGGCCTCATTTGTAGGTCTTCTGACTGACAAGAGTTCAGGTATTGTGCGTATTATTTAAATATAGAGTAAATTGTTAGTGCGCGTCTGAGTTAATAACGAGCTTGTATAGGTTATTATAGAAATTAGTTGAATGTCCGTAAATATTATCCTCTGGCTAACTGGTTTCACCTTTCCGCTCTAATCATTGATCTAAATTATAATAGTTGGATTATTATTATGCTTGTGTTGATAAGAGTGACAATAAAATAAATTTAATGAATCATGTCTTTTGTTCAATTAGTTCTCCCCACACATCTAGCCGGGTCCCAGCGAAGACAAGGGGGGCATGAGGGAAGTAGGAGGGGTCCTTTATTACAATGTTAATTAGAACATACATATAAAATTGTTTTCAGCATATTATTACAAGAAAAAAATATTGAAATGCAATTTTTCGGCTAAAAAATGAAGAGAGAATAACGTTTTTTTTTTTCAAAACATTCTTCTTGTATGAAAAAACCTTTTACAACAAAGATACATTTTTTCTACATACAGCTATCACTTACGTACAGAACCTGATGAAGGGTTTTTGAATTATGTTCTTTAGGAGCGGTTTTGATCATATTTGTTAATACAACAAATAGAAACATTTCAACAAAAAAAAACAATTATTACTTAAATTAATCATAAATCTGAAAATAAAGTAAATTAAAAAAAAAACGTAGCTGAGAATCTGTAAAGATGCTTCAGCCATATGTAAGCAAAAATATTATTATTATAGTAGCATTTTCAATTAAAGGAGAATAGTTTGATAACAGACCATTCTTTGCTAATTTTATTTATTTATTTTTGCCAAAATGAATTTAGGTAATTTTTTCTTGTTACAATATTCTTAAAGCAATTTTACTTTATTCTAATTCACTAGACACTAAAAAAGATATTTAAAAAAATGGGCATTTATACGCATTATCAAAATATTTATTTATACGTACATTTCAGATATTCATTTATACGCATTTTCAAATTTTTCTGAACGTAGTCGGATAGTTTAAGAAATTACAGAGTTTATAAAAACCCCGGTATCCACATAACATGGAATAAAAACGAAACCTAATTATCAAAACAACTGTTAAAAACTATAACAAATAATTTCTTTTTGAGGTAAGCAAAAATAATTTTTAACTGAAGATATAGATATTTAAATTATCCCTACTACGTTCGGAAACTTGATTTCTTACAAAATCATACAAACGAATGTTTTTTTTTAATTATTTAGCGTCATTCAGAATAGAAAACACGTATAAAATTGTTTTAAGAATGTTATTACAATAAAAAATTATTTAAATGCAATATCATTCAATAAATGAACATAGAATTACTTACATTCAAAACATTCACTTTTTATGAAAAATGCTTCTATAATAAAAATATTTTGTCTATATATATATAGCTCAGACCTATGTAAAGAGCTTGAAAACTAAGATTTTTGAAATATATTATTTAGAAGTGGATTTATCGATATTTCAATGCATCAGAGTGGAAAAAAAATATGTTTTTAAAAAAATGATGATTATTTTATTTTAAACACACAATAACTCTAAAAAAAATGTTAATTTTTCAAAAATTCTATTTCCGGCTCTCTAAATATAAGCAAAATATTATAATTACTAAAACATATTTCATAAAAAGAGAACGATTTGAAAATAGGTAATTCTATGTTCATTTTTTGCCAAAATATTGCATTTAAATAGTTTTTTACTGTAATAACATTCTGAAGACGATTTTATACGTGTATTCTAATCTAAGTGACTTTAAATAATAAAAAAAATTGTTTGTATGTTTTAGCAGTTAACGGTCTCGGAGGTAGTCAGATATTTACATAAAAGTCACCCCAATGAATGGTTTTACATAGTTGAAGTTCATCAAAATAAACTCATGTCAACCAGAATGTAGCTTGACAATATACTTACAAAAATGCAATTCACAATGTATTCTTTGCATGGCTGCTTCTAAGAGTGTTATTTTATGTTACTACTTTTATACATGTTTGCATATATTTGCATAATGAACTTCAGAGAAAGAAAATTGACTCTCTAAAAAATTTTAATCAACTGAATGTGAACAAAATAATTTTAGAAACTAACGAAATAAAAAGTGAACAACCACACGTCGTATAGTTCGTCGTGTTATAGTTCTTATATATAATTGTTTTTTGTAAATTTCAAAGGAAATATATTTTAATGATGTGAAATAAATTGAAAATATTTGCATTTTGTAATGAGCAAGATTTGATAAGTTATTTTTCATTAGCTTTCCAAGCTAAGGAAAAATAACTTATTTAAAAAAAGTATTATACATGTTTCTACTTTTCAAAATTACATTTCAAAACACAGCTACATTTTTAATGAGGAATAAGAGAATTTCGTATGTCTAGAAAGTATGATTTCAAGAATTTATAGAAAAATTTGCAAACTTGGGATTTTTAAAGTTTTGGTGAAACAATTGCATTACTTTGAAAATCATTTTTATACCTCAACCATCATTTCGACTTTTCTATAAATTTAAGGAGGTAATAATCTTTGAATGCGTGAAGAGTTTTCTTATGACAAATAAGAACAGATAAATAGTGTTATGATTTCAAAAATTTTACAGATTACAATTTTTATAACTCATGTTGATTTTTTTAAAGTTATATAAGTATTTTGAAATTATTGCTTACATTAATTAATAATAAAAAGTTATTACTGATACACTCAACATAAAATAATAAGATAATACTATAAATACAGGTGCATCCAATGTGCAAAATGTTAGGAAATCAGCAGTGATATATTATGCAGTTCTCTGGTTAAATAACAACCAGATTTATATATTATTAAAATTTAATTTTTTCACGTTAGCTCATTTTGGTTTTTGTCGTTTAATTTAAATAATACCATAACAAACCATATTTTATAATTTTATTGATTAGAAACTAAATTTTTTTTAATAGATCCGATTTTATTTGTTACTATGCTTCATGGCTCGGCGTTGCATGGGCTTTCTCTTCCAGTAAAATATTATATTTTGAAATTTCTTTGACTTCTTTGCACCGTCGAGATAATTTATTTCCCCTTCCTAATAATGGTTTTATATATAGTTCAAGAAGTTAGATTCACATCGGATGGACTAATACAGATTAAATCTAAAAATAGCTATATTTTAATTAGTTAATTAACAACTCTCAATTTAAAGCTTAACAGATATTAGCCTCGATGATAAAATAATTATAAATTTTACTTATATTGAAAGTTCACGAGAAGTTGAATTTACAAACTCCTGAAGTTAAATCCATTGGCTGATATCATATTGATCTAAGTAAATAAGCATTACAAGAGCGGGAGACAGTGAAACTAATTTATCCATCTAAACTATTATTATACATAAAATTTATAAAAATACATTTGTTCTAAAAAAATGTAAATCTATTAAAAAAATCATTTCTTTTTTAAACGGAATGCAATTGATAAAAAATAATGAATTTATACCACTTAAAATAATTAAAAATATCGATCCTATAAAAACGTATTCAATAAAAATCTGTGTTCAAATACAAATTGAACGATACTTTAAAAAGCACAAAAAACTTACAAATAGATTAAGCTGAAGTTGTTCACATATTTTTAGTGAACCTACTTCGGATATTTTTTTCTTTCAAATGGAACCGAGGATCGGTAACTACCATTGGAAACCTAGCGCATTCTCCGGAAGATGTTATAATTTTTTAGTGTGACACCACATAAATGGATACCAATTGCCGAAATATAATTTGGATGCCTAGTTTCCTCCCCAGAGGGAGACACCCGAGCTCTGACGATGTGAAATTGCAAAAGGAATTTAATTTTTGTTGAGAGCATCAAACCAAACAGGCACTCTAGGGAACTTTAACGTTCCGTTCTGTATCATGAAACACTTTGGATATAAACAAAATAAAAATTGATAGAAAAAATGCATCAATAGTGTAGTTAACAAATAAAAATTTAAAATAAATGAATATCAGTAATCCATATGACCAATAATTTGTGCCTGGTAATAATATGAACTTGCATAATATTGGGTAAAATGTACAATATATGCTTTTATCAAATAAATAATATTAATCTATACTATTTCTAAGTAGAGAAAAAAAAAGAAAATTATTTTTATTCACATAAAAATAATTCATTGAAGAGAAAAAAAAATAGATTTTTTCCTCATCAAAATAAACAATAAAATTAAAAACTCGAAGCGTTTTTACTCAATCTTATTTTCCTCTGTTACCGAATTCATAAGTTTTATTTTTATCAGACAACGAATACCGAAATTAAATCTCTTTGTGGAAAGTGCCGAAGCAAAATATAATAAAAATCCAACTAGATAGCACAGTCGATGTGTATATTTCCTTTAGCAATGTAAAAAAAAAAAAATTGCATTAAAAAACAGATTGGGAAAGAAAAAAAACTAATTAGGATGTAAAAAAAAATATTCATCTGCACTTAAGATTCCGCTAAGTAGAGGTATCCAACATACCAGAAGGTTTTTTTCTTTAGTCTTCTCTGTAAGGCTTTAAAAAAAATTCTCATCCTTAGGCCTTAATACAGGGGGTGGAAGGGAACTCATGAATAATTCATAATATCGTGCCCTTTTACATTAAGTAAGAAGCGAGAGAGAGGGTTGTACATCTGTTTTTGGGGGGAAAAACAAAATCGTCAGCATTTGATGGTTCGTCGGTTACTTGCAGAAGAAAAAAAAACCTTTTTTTTTAAAGAAAAATAACAATTTTTTTACTCGACGCTCTTTTTTTATTACTTCACTTAATCATTGCAAGTTTTTCTCGTCGTTTTTGTCACTTTAATCGTAAAGTACGTTCATTACATGCTTTTTCATCTTTCTTTTCCAGTTTATTATTTGCAGTTTTAGAGTTGTGTGTGTAATGTCAAGTTGACAAGTAAAAAAATAAATACTGGAAAAAAATATTTTTTAAGTTAATTCTTTTTAGTCATGTATTTTATTGTAACTTCATATTATTTTTTCTTCGCTGGGTGTCAAAGGCAGTGAATTCTTTATTTGCTTAGTTTTTTTGATAATACGTAACGTTATTAAGATACTTAATTACCTTGTTCTTTCACTAATAACCAATTTTTATTTCTCTGGAATGTATTTACTTTAATAATTGGTTCGGATTTCATTGGTCGAAAAGATTTAAAATACATGATATCTAAAGAAAAAAATTTAATCAGATTTCCATGAGTTTTTCGCTGGTCATTGTAATAGTTAAAGTTCCACCTCAATACTATGTAAAAAAAATGTGGAATCGTACCAATAGATACACTAAAAAAGAAATAAATTGATAATTTTTAATTCAAATATAAATGTAACTGAATAAATATCCAAAACATGTTACCATTTTGAGAAGCAGTTACTACGTTATAATTACAATATATCATATAAATAATTGTAGGATATAAATTACCAGAGAAAAAAAACATTTTTATAATTTCCGTGCAATTTATGGAATTGAATGTCCCACGGATCTAGCTGTAATATGATGTCCGGTAAGATGTCAAATTGTGATGGCATAATCACGTAAGAAACCTTTTCACTTGTATACAAATGGACGTCACTTGTGTACAAACGTTTGCATTGTCCAGACAATGCAAACGTTTCTTACGCGATTCCATTGCAAACTAAATATCTGGATGTTACTATTCTATGGGATTTGGCATTTTATTTTTAACGGGTTCTCTTCGTCTATTCCAACTAACTGATCATCAAGAGAAAAGGCTATTAATGAATCGTTTGATTTCTGAAAACCTCTTCATCTGAAAGAACCGTGAAACATGTAAACGAATCCCACAATTTAAAGTTGAGTTTAATTTAAGGTTCGCTACCGAAGTTAGTAGGGAAATCTTAGGTAGCATTAATTTGAATTATACACTCGTGTTCAAAATTATGAAAATTTTTTAGATTTAATTGATTATTTCTAGAACTCCTGGAGGGAATTTAATAAACTTTAGTAGGTGTATATGGCTGATATAATGCAAAAAATTCAACATTAAAACTGTATTCCACAGTTAAAATAAACACGTGTGATCGTCCATAACACTCAAGGAAGATATGAAACAGCAGTTGCAGAATGTAACAAAAAATTGGTTTCCCCCAGATTCTCTCTCTATATATTTTAGATAGAGCCAGAGACCGAGACCTTTATATCGCGAGAGCCAAAGAGCCGCTTCCACCCCCCTCCAATGTCCAAGAAATCAATCCTTACAATAGCGGAAGCTTGATGGTCTGTGTAGGCATTACGTTGGATAGCTACCTGAACACACGTTATAGGTACTGTGACTACTGTGAGACTTAGGAAGCCCTTTGTTTCTCTTTTCGCGTTTGCATTTGACCCTGATTTTATTTTAGTGGATGATAACGTGAGACTCATAAAAGCTCATCCATCAACGGATTTCTGGAAGGTGAGGATATTCGCATAATTGATTGGCCAGTTAGATCCCCAGACCTCATCAGAATAGAGCATGCCTGCGACGCTCTAGGGTGGGCAACTGCAATTCTCAACTCCACTCCCAGAACCATCCAAGGCTTGAAAAGTGAGTTTCTGAACGAGGGGGATTAATTCCCACAGGATCTCAAAAATTCGCTTATTTCTGGCGTAAAGCCATAATGTCAGGCCAGTTTATCTGCAAGAGAGGGCCATATCTGATATTAGGCATATTTTTCGTTTGTTGTTACATTCTATAGCTGCTGTTTCATACTTTTTGACTTCAGTGAGTGTTACGCACGATCCTGTGTATGTATTTTAACTGTTGAAAGCTTATTTGTTTGCATTATATCAGCACTATATACATATGAAATTTCATTAAAATCTGTCCAGTAGTTCTAGATATATAATCTACAAAAATTTATAAATTATCTTAGAAAGCTACTTTGTGAAATATCAACGTATCATGGCATAATAGTCGTTAATGGACTAAATTCATGACGGTCACATGATAATATAAACACGTGTTCTACATTGAATTCAAAACGGACCATAAACTATAGCTCGTACGTTTTGTTCTATTTGTAAAACTTAGGTAAAATTTCAAACTGCATAGTTGGGTAAAGATGCTTAAGAGTTATAAAAAGAAATTTCTGCAAAAAGATTTTAAAATTAAAGAAAAAGAAGTCTTGTTTTATACATACACTTTTAGATAAAATGTGACAAATATTAACTTTTTAAAAAAAAAGTTTCTGTAAAAAGCGTAATTTGGCAACAACGAAGTGCATGAACTGATTTGCTGAAAATAGATAATTGCATTTATCGTGACTATGATGTCACATGTGTTTTTGAACTTGATTGGCTAAAAACACGTGGTTTAAAATTATCATGTGATTATGACGTCACATGAATTTAGTCCATTAGTTGTTTAACACTGTCATGACCTTTTTTCATCAAATGAATTGGAATTTATACCCCACAATTATGCAAAAGCTGCATATTTTTCGATAGTTTTAAATTACTGTATTTATTCCGAATTTTAATCATATTTCTTAAATAATACTATGAGGAACATACGCCGTTTAGCTTAGATTTTAAGTTGAGCTCTGATTAGTAAGAATGTATTTCATTCAAGTTGAAATTTTTAAAAAAATGCTATTTCAAACATTTAATAAACTTTGGAAAATTACATGGGATGCCACAACTTAATACAAATTTAACAAAACTTAAATTGAGGGTGTCTTAAAACTATAATGTAACTGTATGTTTAATTTTAAGTGAAGTAATTAGCTCTATTTTAAAATCATAATGAAATCTTGTTTTTTATCTTTTGTTTCAAATTAAGTGAAATTGTTAAAAGTCAAACGACTGACTGTATATATTCTTTATTCCATGCGTATTTTATGGTAATTATAATATTTTATGTGTAAAATATTATACTATTCCTATTCTATGAAAAAAGAAATATGCAGTTGCTTATACGTAAATTAAACTACAACGAGGTAAAAGATGTTATTGAATTGAAATTGATATTATTTTCAAAGATTATTTTTATAGTACATCTTGTCTCTCTCTACATAGTTTTAATGATATTAAAAAATATTTTAATGCTTTAGTATTTTATTACTCTGTTGTTAATAAATCCATGGCAGGAATTACTCCCTTTAACTGATTTTAATATATAAATTTCTGAACTAATACGATTCTCTACAAATATATTTTTAACTGATGTTTAAGTTGCTTATCCCATTATCATTGAGTTCCAGTCATTGCTTCCTCCCTCTCCTTCTCTCCCGCGCTTTTACATTTCTCGGATATAAGTACATAAATCAATGTTCTACCAAAAATTAAAGTTCTATCTTATTTTAAATGTTTGTTCCTTTAAGTACTGAAGAACATATAATTTATAAAATAGCATCTTGATATTGCCCTTTTACACCAAAAAGAAATCAATACATTTTTATTCATATTATAAATATTTTAAAACTACAACAGAGAGGGAAATAAACTGCTCTCTAATGACACTGCGATAAATGCTACCACACAAGAATAAGCATGCAAAATACTTCCTACCTTAGCAGCCCCCACTATAATCCACCGAACAAAAGATACCCCATCGATATTCCAGACAAAGAAACTCCATCCGGTAATATTCCTGGATATTTCAGAAGAACCACAAATCACATAATGAGCGCTTTCAACAAATGACAAAACACTATTATCCACCTAGCCATGCCAAAGAAACAAACGAATGGTGCTGGCAAGGCAGGTTCTGCACGCAAGCACAGAAAAGGACAGAAGACCCAGTATATTTATCCGCATATATCTCCCAGCCATTTAAAACGACAGAGTTCCCAGCGATCCAGTGGTTCTGAAGCATGAGCCATTGCTTTTGCCAAAATAAGCGGTGCGCCTTTGATTTATGGAGACGACTTTAAACCGCAGCCCTTCTGACAATCGATTGCGGAGGAAAAATTATAGTTCCTGCTGCGAATACGTTTTGCTGTGCTGAGAAGGAATTTTCTCTTGGAAAAGGAGGCAAGGAAAAGGGATTGCTGTTTTAAAACTCTTTTGTCTTTCAGGAGAAAGGATTTCGCGAGGGAAAAGGTCATTACCAAGGAAAGTTCTTGTCGTTAGAGGTTGGACATTTTGGATCAGAAGGTCGTTGTTGCAGCTACTGAAGTTTGGTGCTTAGTTCAATAAGATCGGATACATATGGAAGTGCCTGGGTGAAGTGATGGTATTTTTTGTGTTTGAAATGGGCTGTTGGGAGTAATGGCTGTAATTTGGAATGATGCATGTTGATATGGCTTAGGATGCTTTTTCTAGTTTCTGTATTTTTTTTTTGGTCAGAGGAAAAGAACTTGCGTTTCTTTAAATAGAGGATACGAATAAAGATTTGATAGATGGAAAAAATTATACATTTTTTTATATTACTTAAGAAAAAGTAATATAAAGAAAAGCAATATATTAGAAAAATATCACGTGAGATTTAAATTTATTGTTAAACACATATAAAATATTTTCTGTGAAATATAAATGTTTCTGGAAATATTTCCGTAATAGCATATTTCGGAAGAAAAATAATAAAAAGTAAAAATATATATATTTTTTTCTCTTTCATAGTGACATTAAGCAAAATAAAAAAAATCAATTAGGAAAGATGATTTTTATGGATGTATTTTGCTGAAATGTTTAAATATAATTTTAAATATTATCTGAATATTGTGTTATGATTTACCAACAAAACATAGAAAATTATATTTCGATCAAAAGGAACTTAACATATTTCGCTTAAGGTATCTGACTATGTAATTTTTCAAAAGGGTATAAATCAGGAATTTTTTTTAGTGCCACTTGAATTAGAATATGAGTATAAAATTGTTTTAAGAATGTTAGTCCGATAAAAAGAAAGTTTTGAATGCTATTTTTCAGCAAAATAAATGAATAAATACAATAAAGAGAAAAGGATAGATTTTGAAAATAATTTCTTTTTGTAGAAAATGTTTCTAAAACGATATATTACCTGTATATACCTAAGACTTCTATAGGGTACTAATCTAGGATTTTTGAAATAAAAATTAGAAGCGGATTTATTCATATTTTAATATATTTGAGTAGAAAAACTCTTATTAAAACCACTGGCTGTTATTCCAAATGATAGTAATATTAAAAATATGAGTTTTTCAAAAATCCTAGTTCTGACTCTGTAGAGAAGTTTTGGAAATATATTTCTATTATAGAAACACATTTTTCGATAAAAAAAGGAAAATGTTTTGATTATATGTCATTTTTGCTTAAATTTTCCAAACAATTGCATTTAATTTGTTTTTATAGTAATGATATTCTTAAGACAATTATATACGTACATTCTAATTCAAATGACACTTAATATCGAAGAACTATTCATGTATACGCTGTAAGGAATCCATGGTTCCGAAAGCATTCAGTAACCTTAAACAAGTAAATACTCACATTTGATTTATTTATTTCGCAAATACTAAGATTCTTAAACATTGGAATCAGTATTGGTATACCCAAGCGCAGGTTTTATTTTAAAGTTGAATTGGCAGGTTAAACATTACCTATAAAACTGGCAAAATTTTGTAAGTGGGAAAATTTAATTAAAATTATTCAAATTTATATAGGTATATAGTAAAGTTATAAAAAGAAAGCTGTAGAAATTACTAGAAAAATACTTGAAAGGAAAATATATTTAAAAGATCTAGCTAATTTGACAGCTTCCATCAAATTAAAATATAAAAAAGAGACATAACTCGCATTTTAGATCCTTCTTTTGTCACACAAAATTGCATATATAGTTTCTATATTCAATACTTATTTCCCGATTTGACACTTCGTTATTTATTTAGGAACGCATAATAATCGATGTGATCATGGAAAATTACATACTTTAATATATATATTCAAATGTTTGTAACACATATACATGACATGGTTATATAAATGTTTTACTATTCCATATAACATGTAAATTTAAACTAGCATTGATTTAAAATGTATGAGAATAAAAGTTTTGAAACATAATTTCCTATTAATTTTAATGAACGCGTGATTCCCCCCCCCCTCAATGAGGAATTAAATAAGTTCAGGAACTGAATATTATTTTCTTTCTAAAAATAATGGTTTAGTATTCAAATAAAAGAATAAAACATTTGCCTTTGTAAGACGTTATTATATACAATCTGAATACATTCCTTTAAATGACATATATTCATAATATTTTCAAATATTTTTATTTAATAGTACTAATTACACAATATCTTATTAACTACTACAAAAACCATTTGTACGTGAATCCTCTAAGGAGAATCATATTATTTCCTTCTCTTTAAATAACTATTTAAATATTTCGCTTCTATTCATAGTAACTGAAGAAGCAATTTTCCCATTTTTAAAGACAATCCTGAAAAGTTTAAGTCATTCATTTAATATTCATATAATTATCCTAATTTTCTGAACAACTATTTGAATTTGTAATGAAAGAAAACCATTGATCTCCGTTGAAAGGCGATGGAAATATAATTAGTTTTAAATATAAATGGCTCTTCATTTTTTTGCTTTTGTCAAATACTAACGAATTAATTGCAGAAGAAAAGGGTTAAACTTCAAACAAATCAGAAACTTACAACAAAATAGTTCTAACGTGTTTAGTTAAGCATTACAGAGAAAAAATTCCAAGATTTGAACTTAACTATCGACGATAACTGAAATATCTTAATAAATATTATTTTTCTAAGAAACTGCTATCGAATGAATTTATATAAATTTTAAACTGTTTATTGAATAATACCATACAATTACGTTTGATATTATATTCTGTTTTAGCGTTAAAATGGGATTTTTGTTTAATCTTTATCTAACTATAAGAATATTTTTAAAAATAATTTTGTAAGAAATGTTGTAAATTTTTATCTGATGTATTCTTCAAAACTGGTACAGTTGAATATGCCATTATATTTTTCTTACTTTAAGTTTCCGACTGGTTGCGACAACTTATTTATTAAAAAAAAGGAGATATGGGAATTTTTTTAATTTTTATATTTGTTTAGTGCATTTTAAGAAAAATGTGCTAAAATTAAGAAAATAAAAATAATTTAGTAGTAAAACGGGGAAAAATAGGTAAAAATTAACAAAAAATAGCATAAACGCGGTCCATTCTCTACCAAAAGTTAATGAACAAATTTTCAATTCTGATGTGTTTCTATATTATTCAATTTACAAATGACTTTCAGGATAAGAGATATTTTCTTTTTACAAAAACTAGAGCACTTTATTTCAGTTATTATATGAAATTACTTCAAAAAACAATAATTATATTCACATAAGGGACTGAAAATTTTCTAATAAAACAGTGATTGATACATCTGAAGGTCAAAACTATTATACTGTTACGTAGATCGGGGTTCGAGGATTTTATGCAAAATCAGTCGTAAATAACAAGGCAATTCTTTAAGAGCGATGAGTATTTATTGTCGAAAATCAATCCTTACAAATACAGGATTCAGCAGCAAAATTCACAGAATAAATAACAGAAGGATTTCACACCTTCAACAGCACTCAGACACAATAAACAGTGTCTAAAATACACGTATGTAAATGACTATTCACAAGCACAGCCGAGCTGACCGCTAATCATAACAATGCTCACCACTCGCTGGTTGAAATCAGACTGACCGTTGCGGCGAGTCTCTCTCTATTTATAGCAGAGGCCGAAAATTCTGGAAAGATGCGCTCGCGCCACAGATCGTGACGTTAGTGGATTTTTCTACTAATTTCTAGAAGAATCTAGAGGGTCCCGAACTCGCCAACATGGTCGCCAAAGTCGCCAAACTGATCGCCAACTTGGTCGCCAAAAATTATGCCAACTTGGCTCTATCACCAATATTTCGCCAAGTTCCCATTGAATTGCCATTATAACGTAAGAGACGGCTTGCTTGTGAATATTACAATCTTAACATGAAATAAATATAGAGTAATATAAAGGCATTGCACATCCAAATCCAAATTATTTACATTATTTTATACAAAATTCGTAACAATACTATTATACAGAACTTACAGAAAAAATTTGAGTTAATTATGTTCAAAACTTTTTGAGCATTCGCTTACTCCGTTTGATTATTTTCAAAAAATCACATTTTGAGTAAAACGCGTTTTAATTTATGACATCTTTGTTAAAGTAATGACATCTGCTTTTACTAAAAAACTTGTAGTTTTTGTTATAGTGAACGGAAAATGATAACTTTGGTATTTTTATAAAGCTAATAAGATGGCCCATAAAATAAAGCAATAGTTTTTTTTTTGTCAATTTTTAGCAAAATTCACAATTTTAGGGTAGTCGGATACCTTAAACGCATTCATTTTATCATGCATTGATGTTTAAAATTCCATAAATCATTAAAATGAAGAAACATTTGTGTCATGAACTTCAGTTTATAACACAACGAAATTTATTCAAAAAGTTAATTTAGGAATTTCATATTATAAATTGCAGGCCGGCTGGCTGGCGTGGTTGGTTTGTTGCTGGCCTTATGCACCCAAGGTTGCGGGTTCAATCCCGGCCCAAGTCAGTGGATTTTCATGATGCAGAAAATCGACAGCAGCCATGTCGTATGATTATGCGGCATGTAAAAGATCCCTAGATTGTCTGTTTGGCATGAATCCTCTCGGCAATATTAAATCCCAGTACTGCTTCGCATCGCCAAGAGCTCAGGCGCCTCCCTCTGTGGAGAAAACTGGGCGTCAAAATTGCTTGCTGTAATTGGTATCGCCTTTATGGTGCAGCGCTAAAAAGTGATACCAGCTCCTGGGGAATGTACTAGGTCCGAAAAGTTTTAAAATACCAATGCGCAGCTTCATTGAAAAAAAATATTTTAAATTGCATATTACATGTTAACTGCAAAAATCTTTCAATTTTATTTTGAAGAGAAAAAATATTCAATTCAAATAAATTGAAATTGTTTCATGATACACATATACTTAAGAATTAAAAATTAGAATATGATTTTAGAATTAAGAACAACTATCGAAACTCTTTGTGTAAATCTAATATTGTAAAAAACAAGAAATTAGCTTTCAGATAACTCAGAGTGAAAATTTTAATTTAATTCTTAACATTTTGCAGTGAAAATAACACATGTTATGTATCGCATTTCTAAATTTTTGTTGAGAATAATAAAATATTACTCAGCAAGGTGTGTAATTAAAATGTTATGGATGTTAGAAGTTTATCAAAGTTTCAGAAATTGCATAAATCACGGGAAAAAATTTGTTCAACAATGCTTATTTAAAAATAATTTTATACTTTACCTATTTATGTTTCGTCCACAGAATATAATTTTTTTTTTGAGAATTTGTAGTTATTTTAAGCTAGTAAAAGAAGTCATTTCTTACAAAAAAAGTGAAATAGTTCTAATTTTGTATACAAAA
Organism: Trichonephila clavata; assembly: GCA_019973975.1. Classification (NCBI taxonomy): domain Eukaryota; kingdom Metazoa; phylum Arthropoda; class Arachnida; order Araneae; family Nephilidae; genus Trichonephila; species Trichonephila clavata. The sequence goes on from BMAO01025454.1 coordinate 123,117, forward strand.
ATTATTTCTGGTTTTAAAAAAAAGTCATTGCAATAGTTCTGGAAATAAAAGCATAAAAACACGAATTTATTTCAGTTCATGGTTTGATAAAGGCAAATTCTTTCTTAATATTAATATTTTTTTTTTCAGTTTTCGAATCTTCCATGTTTAATTTGCAATCTAGACATATGTTTCACTTACATTTACATTGCGTGCTTACTTTAAATTACATGTGACATTATGCTCAGAACATATTATACGTTATATTTATAAGTGAGAAACTCAACAAATAAAATTAGAAGTAAGATTTTTTTTTCCAAATATCTATATAAATGTAAATTTCTCGAAAAATTTAATATATTTTCATTGCTACAAATTTTAATTTTTTTCAATAATTTTAACGATATGATGTCTTGAATTAAAAATTTCAGTTTACTTGTATTAAAGTTCAGTATGAAATAAAGTTCTTAATACAAACAATTGCGCACGTACTCGAAATATTTTAGTCATGTAATTCAAATGAGGAAAGGAAATATTAAAATATTCAAAAATAAATACATAAAAGTTAATCAGTAAACCCAACGTACTTTAAATAAAAGTTATTTCTAGTTACAATTTAAATAACACTAGAATTTATTGTACAGATTTTTTATTCAAAATATTATTTAATTACAGATCCATAATATACAAGAAAAATAAAAAATAAATGAATAAACGTTTTTTCAAAAAAAATGTATGTTTGAATTTAACATTTTTATTTCTTACAAAGCTTTTGATTCTTATCCATAAAAACTTAATAGAACTTTTGGTGTTGAAACCTATTAAACAACATATTTTTGAATAAATAAAAATTAAAATAAAATTAAATTAAAACTTCCAAATAACAAAATGTATATTTATAATTATTTTTAACACCCTTTTATAAGCTTCAATTGCATGTAATGGAATCTTTGAACTCAATTTTTACATACTTTAAGAGGTCAGATTAATTCGAAATTTTGCTCACTTGTCCAGGACCTATGACAATACAATAATTTAATAATTTTGTTCCATTGTCCTAATCAGGATCATCAGGATTAACAATTTCCAATTTTCAGATCCCATCCCGCATCTGGCGACTAATTTCAGATCCCATTTCCAGATTTGGCGATTAAAAGATTAAACTACAACTTAGTTCGATTAACTATAAAAATATGTTTTTTTTTTAGTTTTTTAAACTATAATTTATTTATGATTTATTCATTCGATATTGATTCAGTTTGTGTCAAAATCAAATATAAAAAGATTATTTTCAAGAATATAAATTTCGCTAATTGTGAAAATTTTCACAAACGATAAAAAAAGGAATTGATTCATGAAATTAAAAAAAAAAAACTGTTAAAATTCGAATTCTAACAAAACAAAAACTTAATCCATTTAGTTGAAACTGAAGGCTCCAGCAAACAAGAAAGAAACTGCAAAAAGAAAAGACCATTAATTATTCTCGATCAATAAAACTTTCCATAAAAGTGATGAAATAAATTCAAGACAGTACTTTCGAGAATATTTGTTCCATCAAACACTTGTTTTCTTGGAAAATGAGTTAAAACTTAAGTTTCTCTAATCGATCTAAGGCACGCTCAGGGCTTTTTTGGCGAAATATACTCAAAGCACGCATTACGTGAAGAACAAAAACCCCCAAGAATAAATGCATTAGTTTTAACACGAAAGAGCTTATTATATATTCCCCTGATGTCTCCCTCACACTGGACCTTAAGAAATAAAATGAGAAAAAATATAGACTTACCAGGTGGAAGTTTAATCATAAAGACCATTCTTCCTTAACGGAAAATCTGCAACGAAAAAAAAGAAGATAAAAAGGCCATCTTAGTCTGCTTCTAGACAGAAGTAAGGTAAAATAAAGATAAAGAGTCATCGGATTTTTTGCCTTTGCTTTTTTGGGGTATTCTCTTTTTATTTTTGTAGTGAAGTATTTGGTGGCGGCCACTTACGACACTTCCGAATGTCTGGTTTACAGTAGTCTAAAGGTGAATCGAGTTATTGGCCCTCAAAAGTAATTGGTGATGAACGCTGCTTTTGATGGGTTTTTTTCCCCACCCACCCTTGCCGGAAAGTGGACGATTGATGCTAGTCATTTCCTGCAAAGTTTCCTGTGAGAAGCGACTTAAAACATTTTTACTTTTATAGGGTTGTGTAATCTCTGGTGGTTGTTTCTGCACCTTCCCCTAGTAAGGATGAGATGAATCTTCATTTTGGAACATAGCTTGGGAAATATGGGACACATAACAGTCGCATTACGATAAAGATTGCAGTTAGACTAATGTTCTCTGAGGACGAGGGCTTAGATCGTTTCCAGAAATGGGAGTCAAATGTTAGAATACAAAGTAAAAAACCAGATATCTTCACTTCCCGAAGGTTTATTTTAACAAAAGACAATTTATTATTTGGTTTACTAAATTAAACATCCAAGATAGCATGGAACTGCTTTAGAGGAAAGATAAGAATATATAGGAAACTCATGGTTTATTCAATAATACTTTTATCTTCCTAATTGCATCATACATTTAATAATGAAACGTAAAGAAAGTTAGTTAATATCAGTTGATTTTTTTAATATGTTGTTACGCCAGACTTAAAATCTTTCGCTGTATTTGACAAAATTTTAGAAAACAGTTAAAGTATCAACGTAATAATTTTATTCTGAAATTTTATTTATGTGTACTTATTTTTTAACGAGCGTACTAAAACTGCATGAACACAATTAATTTTTCTTTATCAATAACTATAGTATGAATTTTTATTAAATCGTATAATATAGTTCTAATAAATACGTTTAAATCTTACTTAAATGGATATTTATTCTAACAAAGATCTCTTGTGGTTTCCTCTTAAAACTAACCCAAAGTTGTTTCTGTATAATGCTATTAAAAAGTTTTAAATACCAACTTATATAATATGGAATGTGGTGTACGTATATGTAGTATAAAATAAAGTAAATTAAATCAGAAAATGATAATAACAGTAATTATCCTTGTATTTTTACTGAGCTGCATAATAGAAACTAAACCTTAGCAGGCACATCAAGTCCCTAAATGTAGAACCATTTCAGTGGTGGCACCATCTAGTGGCGACTCTTGCTACCAAATTTGGTCGCTTCATTTAATTTAGTTCAAGCTCCAGTCGAATGCTAAATATTACCGTGATTTAATTTTGATGAGAGCATCAAAACCAAATGGATACTCAAGGAAACTTTTGCATGCCACATAATCATGTGACATCAGTGACCACAATTTTTGCATCCAGAAAATCTATCGACTCCAGCCGGGCTCGAACCCGTAACCTTAGTCTTACGAAGCGGGCACACTACCTTTAAGCCACCGTAGCCGACTTCTTGTGTTGGACCATATTTCTAATCGAATTTATGTTGCTTTCATTTAGTTAAATTGTAGATCTCTCTAATGTTTGCTCTGAGATCCTGCAAATGTTCACGAGAATTGCCGTTGTGTCTTTCCTATATTGACAGATATAGGAAGGAATGTAGATTGCGGATAGGATAGGAACGTTGGATTAGCTGATATGGGATAGGGATGCAGAAGACTTTTTTTTATTCTGATAATTCGCGATAGTCGATTGATCAATAAAATGTAACTAAGATATATTTTGTGTAAGATTAATTACACGCATGTCCATAAATTAAGGATAATGAAGTTCAGGCAAAGAAAGAGACAGAAGCAAAACAAATTTGACTTATTTGTAAAGTCTATTTATTAAACAAAAGGTAAAGAGCAAAAAAGATGCTATATGTTTGACATAATTAATAAAAATTGCGATTTTTACTCCCTGGAGAAAACTTCAAAAAAAAAAAACCTATTTACAAAAAACAGTATAACATGGTTAGTATGATGGTTAATACGGAGTATGTCTCCCGGACGATTACAACGCCTACGCATGCTGAGTATCAAATTACCAATCTGATCTTGGGGAATATTACACCACTCATCAAGCAATGCCCTCCGAAGTTCTGGTAGACAGATGGGAGGGGGTTGACGGGCTGCAATTCATCGGCCAAGTATATCCCACACATGCTCTATTGGATTCAAGTTCGGTGAGTATGCTGGCCAATCCATACGGGTGATATCCTCCGATTGAAAGGCATTCGTCTACAATGTTTGCACGGTGAGGACGGGCGTTGTCATCCCTAAACAGAAATTCAGCACCCATGGCGCCCCGAAACAAACGTACATGTTGTTCCAGAATGACATCCCGATAGATGTGCCTGTTATCTTTACACTCTGAACATGCAGGTCAGTTCTGGAACCAAGAATAATTCCTCCCCAAACGAGCCATCCTGCAGCACCATAACGGTGTCGTTCAATGGTGTCATTGTGACGTACTATTCGCGCCATCTGGTGGTTTCCTGTAATTTGCATGTTCTTCTTCAAGATGTGTGTGATAATTCTACAGGTGAAATTTTTATTTTAGAGTTCAATTTCTGTGTGATTCTGAATTATCCTTAATTTATGGACATAAGTGTAGATGTCTATACGACCTCGGGTGCGAACGCAAAATCTTTAGGGTTGGCTATGAAAATTTCGCGAATTTAGTTACAAAGAATATTTAGCATTAAAAAATACCAAAAGGTTTCACTGTAAAGTTAATTATGTGTAATGCACATAAAACTTTATTATAACAATTAACACTCAAATGCCAGCTACAATCCACCTAATCCGCCATGATTGCTACTTAGAATTACTACAAATACTCTCAATTGATTACAGATTAAATACATTTAAATTCTTTATTCAATATATTTGCATTAAGCAACTACGAGGAACCAGGATAAACTTATCATGAAAACTGTAGGGCTGAAAGAACATAGTAAAGTAACAGAGGAAGCAGTTAAAAAAATGAACCATGAAAATACAGTCTGCCTCTTGAAGCGAATTTTAGTCTAGATTTTTTGCTAAACAATTAACTTTTTATAAAATAATGTGTGTGTGTGTTTTTTTTTAAAATTCTAGAAAATTGTTGAAGGAATCGTCTAGACATTCTAATTTAAACATTTTTAAATGAAAAAGAATAATGAAATTCCTAACTTTAAATTTTTCTTACATTTCAGCATCATTTTAAGATACAATTTAATTGAAGAAGAATACAACTTCATTTTTATTCCATTTAATACCATAAATGTCTTTGGGCACTTAATTTATTGATTTAAATCACGTGAAGACATTATTTAATTTTTTCAGAGCTTTGACTTCTTTAGTTATTTTGCTTTTTGTATGAAAGTATTAATATCTGGTTTCCAATTAAATTTAAGTTATAGTTTTATTTACTATTGATTTTAGTATTGTATTATTTTAATCATGTAAAATATTTTGTTTTCAAAATCATACTTAAAAGAAAAAAATATATAATTTTAACTATAAGATCTTGTATTGTGGTTTTTAAAGGTATATCAGACGACGGTAGAGTAATGATCCTTTTTGCGAACTTTTTGTCGATGTTTTTAAGTTTGCGGGTTTGAATCTTGGTGCAATTGAACAGCCATCGTGCAAAGATGTATGCATTAAATTTGTCGAGGATCAAAGTTCTCGCATTGGCGTGATGTGGAGGGAGAGAGATAGTCATATTAACGCCAAATAAAAAGCAACATGAGTGCTATTGGCGACGGATCTCATAATTTGAAGTTCAAATTATGAGATATCTGATCTGCTTCCCACCTCTTCTAACTACCACTTAACACCAACGGAAAGAAATTGAGCGACGACAGTTTCGTACATCGGCCCCCTCCACACGGCAGGGTAGGTCTTCAATTGTTCGAATTATAATCTTATTAAGGCTGAGTCAAAAGAACGAGATGAGGCTTTCATCGTGGCTGAAACCCTGGCCCAGGCCCAATTGACCCAAGCCTTAAGACGTCTCTGATAGTACTGAGAATGTGTGCCACTTTCCACGCAGTCAATATTCGTGCCATACCTCCTTTACGAGAATCGATTGACGGTGGCGAAAGATTGGATCATTTTGGATAATGAGGCCTAATGTTGTCCAAGAACTCAGAGTGCGCATACCTGAAACTGGAAGACCGAGTACTGCAACGGTCTTCTGGAATGCAATTGATCAGTACACGAGAATGTCCGACAGCCCTTTTTTCAAAGGTGGTGAATGTGCTATGACCTTCGCGCGGCCAAATCTTACTGTGAAAATCATTTGTCGTTTCAGTTTTGACGTTGAACTACGATGCATTTGGTAAACATGCCTCACGTCAAATGAATGTATTTTTTGCCTTTTACTGCCCCTTTTCATTCCACTTGACATCAAAGCCTTCATAATTATTTTTGCAAATTACTCCAACAAAATGTTGTATGTGACCCCACGTTCTGTGGGGATTTGTCGTATCCCTGCTGCCTATTATCATCTCTCTGAATTTGCCAACTGAAATCGGCAACACCTTGTATAACTAGGCTTAATTTCAAGGCAGATTTTATTCAAATATATTTTTACAGCTCCAATTCATTTTATTAATTTAAATGCTTTTGTTTTTACGGAGAACTACTTTTTTATTCCTCATTTACAAATAATTAATCCTAACAGACAAAGTGTTTCAAATATTGTTTTTTGTGTGGCTAGATTTTAATAATTTTGTACCGTACCAATTTTTCTATTATCTGAAACCTATGGCGCATTTCTAAATAAATGCGTTTTTAAAGTTATGAAATGCTCTTTATTCAAATATACTTTTCATTTTGAAGTGCAGTTAAAAAAACCGAAATAATCAAAATAACTTTTATTTTATTTCTTTTTGGATAATTAAAAACAGGTAGCGTAGTGTTCCACAATTAATTAATTTATTTTGAAAGCTGTATAAATATTCCAGTGGGAAATTAATTTCAGAGAGTTGGTCGAGAGATGATGTATGGAAATTTACAAAGAATTAAAATTTAATTTGGGTAAACCTTTTCAAATGTAATTTTTTAATTGCTCATTTTAATCAAGCACACACTTTTTTTAATAGCGTATTTCAAACGTAAAAATAATTTTCAGAATCTATTTGCTTATTGTTTACATTTGTTTGTTGTAAAAATAAAGAAAAATATGATTTTAATGAAAGTAATAACATTTTTCAAATATCTTTTCAGAAGTATTTTAATTTTCATATATGCTATTGGTTAAAGGATTTCTTTTTATGTAATGAACTTTTCATAAAATTAAAAATATAACGACTCCTAAAACAATTTGATTTGCATTAATGAATAAAACATTCAAAATTAGTTAGTTTCGTATTTCCACAAAGGAAAATATTTTTAATACTTAACTTCAGCTTAAATTCACAAAACCCCTCTCGCATATGTAGGGTGTGATACTTCTGTATGTTTAATTTTTGAATGTTGTTGTTTCAAATCCCCTTAGCACAGGAAAGCCTACAGGAAGTAAATGTGACCTTTCCGCATAACCCAGACCCAGCTCACAACCCAGATCTTGCTCTCCGAACAACTGTCCAAGGTAAAAGACCCAGTAGTCTTGAAGATGAGCAGGAGAAGCAGGAAAAGAGCTGGAACAGGTATAGAAAGACCTTACCTCCTGTACAAATATCATACTACGTAGCTGATCACTTCTAAAGCGCAATAAAGCCACCTGAAGAGCCCTGGATCTCTTGCACTGTAGAGATAGGCCATGACTCCTTAATTGCGTACTAGTATTGAGCAGGGGTTTCGCTGAGTCAGACTTAAATAAAAACAAAATATTGCACGTATTAAATATGAAATAAGCCATTAGTTAAATTTTTGCTAACGAAATCTTTGTAGAAATCTTTTTATACTCTCTCTCTCTCCCTCTCTCTCTCTTTCTATATATATATATATATATGTATATATAACTAGCTACTGTAACGCCCGAGAAATATTGTAGGGCACGATGACTGTTATTTTTCGTTAATTGCAAGGTACGCAATGCAGATGTTAAACCAGCAAATGAGTGTACAACTGCATCTCGTACCACACTTTGGCTCATTTTGTTTACCGAAAGCTTAATGGGATAGAGCATTATGCCAGGATACTAGACTTTATCCTTCTCACTCCTGGTCACACGAGAGCCTCTCGGACATCATTGCAGGCAACATCGTCTTCTGACTCAAGAACAGTGGGCATGTGTTCTCTTCCATCGATGAGGCAAGATTCAGTCTGACTGTAATGTGTTTACATGTGGAAAGAGCCAAGGGATTCGGTATCATCGCTCCAACATTTTGGAAGTGGATCACTGTGGAGGCTGTGCTCTAGAAAGTCATGATGTTGGATGTATGCACATTGCTGCGCGTTCCTTTAGTGAGACGTCTTGAATATTCTTAGATATAGGGATGAGATCTTAGAACTTTGTGTGAGTCATTTTGGAAGGGCAGTGTGTCATTTGAGAAAATTAATGGTAGCAAGAAAGTTGGCAATTTAAATATTTGGTTTATGTACGTCACAGTTATTAATTACAATATATACATTGAAGTTATTTATGAAATTGGCTATTTCTTTAGAGTCCAGAGTATGTCACTGGAGAGACTCGCCTTCCTTTCATTGATTTCCAAAGGACTTCTCTCCACTTCATGGTCTTGGGATAAGGGAGGTTTGTTTCTGATACCTCGAATGACTTTCTGATTTTCTGGTCCGAAGGGGTGGAATCTAGCCTTTGGATTTCTCACGCTTATAGGTTTCGGGGAAACGTCAGATCAAAAGTCACCTCAATATTTAGTGGTGCAAGTGCTGATAGGAACGTTGTTATCCTATCCATAAAAAGAAGCGAATTTTTTCAGATGCGTGACGCGAAAACGTTACAAGTTGGCTCCCAGTTTCTTTTTTCACGTCCACACAGGTTCCGACTGGGTTATGAAGCTTCGAGACTGAGGGTTTTCATAGGATAAAGTGATCAGCCAGATCTCAAGAACTTATTTCCTTAGACTATGTCTGGAATGTCCTTGGCAAAGCCATTGCAAAACATAAGCTTCCTCCTAGTGCTCTTCTAGAGCTAGGAATAATCCTGGAAGAGTCGTATGTATTGCCTGGTGATCACAAAAAGCCTTTTAAACATTTTCAGAATCCATTATAGGAATTACATTACTCTGTTAGCCCGCGATCACTCGCGCGGGGTGCTCAGTACACCCCAATGACAAGAAAAGTCTCCTAAAATTTCAAAAAGAATGCGCAGAACCGCAATTTTTTCAGTAGCTGTTCATTTTAGGTCATTGAACCTTCAGGCATTATGCAATCACTCTAGCTTGGACGATTGGAACGTAACGACCTACAAAAATTTATCTGGGGTACTGAGAACTTTCCGCGAGCAATTGAGTTATGTTTATAGTCTGCTCTACATGTTTGGAAAATGATTAAAATATTTGTTTTTTAATTTCTACTATCCTTAACATTAATTACGAAGTAAGTTTATTACTGGTTTTAACGTTTTTTTCGTGGTTTACAAAAAATATAAAATTATGTATTTTAAAATGAAAATTTTGCAGGTTTATTTTAAAATAATGTCAGTCTAATTTGTATAAAATAAATGTAATATTTTTATTTGTATCATACAAAAAGCATCTGGTATTTTGCAAATGTGCATCATTATTGACTTAATTTTTTTATATTTAAATAAACGTGTAAAAAGTTTGGGGTGTTCTCTACACCCCGCGAGTAACGACGGTTCAAAAACAGGCGCGAGTGACCGCGGGTTAGGGACGATCATACATCATATTAAACCCTCCACAAGTACCTTCCTGTTCCATCATCTTTGAACTATCATGTTTTCACGAGTATATCATGATCACATAAGTGAATGTAATTAATTTTTAATATCACCTTTTAGTAATACGTGTAAGTAGTTTGTACCTAAATTCACTTTAAGTTCAGTAGTTTTCGAAAATATTCGAAAATATGTTGATTCCTTGTTTTTGTAGACTGGTGAACATATAACGTGAATTGAGCAACACCATCCAAGTGCTAGCTACTCTGATGATTGGGATGCATTTTTATTTCCGATACCAAATGCTAGATAAATTTTTAAAATCCATCTTAAAGCCGTTTATGCACATAAATAAAAAAATATGTATATTCAATTATAACGCGAAATATAATTGGGTAGTCATAAAAATTCACTTTTCTTCAGTAGCAATAATAACCTTAAAAATACAAACATATACAGCAAGAAAAAAAAACAGATTTACATATTAAAAGTTTTGATGCACATATTTCAGAAGGAAACTTTAACTTGCAGATATTTCTAAATTACTGCAAGAATAAATTTCTCCAAATTTGCACACAAAAAAAACAGCATCGCGTGGTATTAATTCAATAAAAAATAAAAGATATTACGGTTCATTAAATAACAATTTCACATTCTAAACATATTTACTTGCGAATACGAAATAATATCAGGATTGCGTGCGTATATAAATTTCAATAAAAAAATATTCATAGGAACTCTCAAGTTTTCAGAAGGTAAACGCAACTTAGAAGAAAAGTAAGCAATGTGAACAATAAAACTTAAAGATATTTTTCATAAAATAGTTAAAAATTATGTGTTTAGCACAAAATATAAGGCTATTTCTAGATAGCCAGTATCTTTTACTTGCTCTGAACGAGTTAAAAACACATGTGATAAAATCCCTTCATCCAAGATTGCTTTAGCAGAAGACAAAAATAGGCGGAAAGATTTTTTAAGGGGGAAAAAGATAGCTATCGGCTGTTGGAAGTCAGGAATGATATGATACATTTTTCATTTCCGTGATATACGATACCCTTCAGAAGAATGAAGCGAAATGAAGACCACAGTCTTCTGGAAAGATCTCGCGTGCTTTTCGAAGTCTTCTCGAAGTCGCGAATGGCAGTTTTGAAAGTATTTACGACATCTTGTAAGTTTTATGGCACTTTTACGGCAACTGCACTTCTTTGGGGGAAAGGGTGTGCGATATGTGCTGTGGGAAGGGGTTCGGGACACGATCGGGTATAAAAGTAAAAAATCGTAAAGCCTTTCCAGATGCGGTTTAAAGTTGGAAAGATTGCTGGTTAAGAATTTATCATCTTGTTTGAGATTCATGAGAAATGCGTAGAGACTGGAATACCCGTGTCTTGCTATCCAAGATCAGTAAACGAGTAATGGGATTTTGATGCCCCCACAGGAATGTGGAGTTGCAAATATGGTTGCCGATATGGATTTTGTGGTCGGAGTAAATTCGCTAGCTGATATGGAAGAATATTTTAGGAAGCACTGAAATAGAAACCGATGTGTGTGAATGTTTCTGGGGCTCATGGAAAATGTTCTTTTAAGATGCAAGCGGAGAAATACAAAATATCTGACGCTTAATGTTTTTCAAATGGGCAAGTGCTTCCGTGTAACATGGTCGTTTAAGCTCCCAAAATATTGCGCCATAAAACAAAGAAAGTTTAGGTTATAAATAAAAGCAGAAAACTTATTACCTTTTGAAAACAAAATTTCTTTGATTTGCTTAAAAATTGACAGATGGAATAACTGATGAAACCTCTCATTTGCTTTATCTCTGATGAAACTATTAACATAGACAAATTATTTAGGCACAATATCATAATTTTTTAAGTTTTCTTTTTAAATACATATATACACGTATAGATATTAGAAAAAATCGTTCTCACTTTTGATGATTAGCATTTAAGATTGAGATTCGACATATGTTATAAAACAAACTTATAAAATTTTTCTCTTTCACATGTTTCCTTTGTTTTCACAAGCTTTACTTAACAGTTATAACAGATATTCAAGTGTTCAGATGCGTTTCTTTAATTCTCCCACTGTACTGTCGAATTAACATAGAAGAATTACTACTATTTCTTACAAGTACTTTAATGTTAATGCATATCATGTTGATTTACTCTCAAACATTACATTTTCTGTACTCTTTAGATTCAGTTTTAGTATAAACAGAATTTTGGTCAATCTTTAAATGAATATGGAAGCTTCATAATCATCCCATTTGATGTTAATGATAAATATTGCATCATAAAACATTCAATAATTGAATCCTACTGAATGACATAGTAATTGATATTAATTAGTTAATAATGATCACATTTAAAATTAGTTAAATATTCTAATTATTCTTAGAATTACATTTTGAAAAGCAATGTTTATTATATATTATAAATACAAAAGTAATTTTATTTCTTGTTATTTAAAATATGTTTAAAAATACTTTATTTGTTAGCATGAGCGCTATGCGGAAAAATAATGAAATGTATTGATCAAAAAGCTTGTAAAGGAAATTTAAGTTTTTAACGAACAATAATGTGATTTATTGAAATTAGAAATTTCCATCTTTGGTGAGAAAGTGCATTCGTTTTTATAGTCATAAAAAATGTAAAGTATCCCAAGATTCCATTACAGTAAAACAAAAGAAAGGTTTTCACTCCATAAATAATATGTAATCGTAAAACTGTGCTATAAAAGATTGTATTCTTTTTTGGATGGCTTAAAAGTGCCTTTTCATTCTATATATTTTTATCGAGCATTAAATGTATTAAATCTAATATGGTCTTATTAACTTAAAATTGCTTTTAAAAATTCAATGACTCTTTCAAAAACGTGATAAACGAAAATTACACTACACTGATAATAAATACATGACGGCATTAAATTAATTACATTAACGACAATTTTAAACATGCGATATTGAAGAGTAAAAAATAAATTACAAGTATCTTATCACAACTTATAACCTGAATTCTTTCTAAGTAAAATGACAACGTTGAAATAGAATTTTATACGTGGTAGTACACCCAACAGGCTCAAAGTCATTTGAGCATTAAACATTTTTATCTTTTAAAATAATATAGTAATTGAAATTATCTGTTTCATAAGCCCATTATAACTTCAATTTCAAAATGATTTTAATAATGGGTATATTTAAAATTTTAGGATGAAATAATCACATGTTTAAAGATATTAACGTAAATATTCAAATTATAAAAATTAAAAATATTTGTTATAATGTATTTGTTTTAAAAAGGAAGCTGCTGTTCACGTAGATACTGAGCAAATAGAAAGGATATTATTACTTCAAAGAAGAGTCAACTTACTTGGGATGAAGATATTTTAGAAAATAATAAAGACAACTTCTCTATATATTAGTTGCACTAACGATATCAGATATCTCTAAGAAGGCACTAGAATTTTCTCGTATCACTTTATTTTTCATAAAGAGTTAAAATTAATAAACTATGTGTGAATTGTAATACTTCGTATTATTCTTATTATTTCATACTACAAACATTTAAATCTTGGAAGATTTTTATATAAAATAATATTTTTTAATAATAAGGTGAAATAAGAATATAATGCTAGTCTTGATTTCGAATAAGAAGATTCTATAGCTGATTTCTTTAGTTCATACTCAGAGAAAATGAGTTTTCTCGAGTTGCTTTTCGTCTTTCCTGTCCCCATCGACCAAGTGGCTCATTGTCTTTCTCTATAGACAGAAAGAACTGAGTACGACCTCTTATTTTTTCCAGACTGTTATTCTTTTTTGTCCATGACAGTTTTTTAAGTATGTCTTTCGTGGGAAGATTGATTAACTAGAAGATCAATGGCACGAAGTAATCTAGATAAACTACTGCTTTCAGGTGACTTTAGAATAGTTTCAGTAGTTTGCTGAACTTGGGATTCCTTCTCAAAACCCTACTTTATTGGCTATAGCTAAAAGGTTTATCATTGGTATTTTTCAGATTTAGTTCCACCTTTCCTTCTATTTTCCTTCTAATGTAGAAAATATCAATAACAATATTTTTTTTAACTGAGGATTTAATATTTATAACGATAATGACGTTTTATCCACTTTGGCTTCTAAATAAAAATAATTTTTTTCTTTAGGCTTGACAGCATACAGGTAATTAGTTTAATTTCAAAATAATATTTGCTCAGAAAGAAGATAATCTGGGTTCACATGTCCATAGCTCAAGACCATAATTTAAAATCACCACAGCTGGCAATGATTAAAGTCTTTTTTATTGCAGTGTCTTTTCATTTCCATCACACTCTTAAAACTCTTCCTTTTATACACTTAAATCACTTAGACCTCAAGATCGGTGTGCGTAGTGCTACATGAACTCGGGCATGAGCTAATATGAAGTATAAGGAATAAGAATGATAGACAGCATAATTTTGAACAACAACCATATAACTAGGACAAACCTGAGAATTTATGTAAATCACACATTATTTCCCACTAAAAACATTGCTGCTCATTTAAATATAATTAAAGATATCTTTATTTTCCGTATAACATTATCCTGTTAAATAAAGAGTGTACATCTCGATTCGATTTGGGTAACATCAATCAATCTTTTATTATTTCACAGAAGATATATAATTATAAGTCTTCCAGGGTGATCTCCTGCAAAATTGGGGTGGAACCAAACCAAATTATACTGTCACCTGCATGGTGCTTAAAGCTAGCGACAAACGTACATCTAGTCCTTTGCCGCAATGAATTTAGTGGGCCTCGAACTAACACCCTCAGACAGAGGTCATTAGTAACAACACCAGCACTATATAAATTACAAGGAGTATACTGGCAACGAAACTCGTAATTTTCAACTAACGTTCAAGTTGCCAGAGCGACCCCTGAGCTTGTACCATCAATCCAAACTTTCTAACGAAGCCATCTTGAGGACTTTGAGCCTCGACAGATTTAACATGTGTAAGACTCTTTACAAGGCAGATCTTCAGTGGTATCAATAAGACTAGAACTCAAAGCTGGTAACACGTGAGGCTTATTATTACTACGTTCGGAACCATGATTTTAAAAAAGTGCATAAATTGATACTTTTCAGGATATTAACTGTCACTTGGATTATAATACATGCATAAAATTGTCTTAAGGATATTATTGCAGTAAAAAAATATTTAAAAACAATATTTTGGCAAAAAAATGAGTTAAGAATTACCTATTTTCAAAACATTCTTCTTTTATGAAATTGCTTCCATATTAATAATATTCTGCTTATGTAAACCAACGATTTCTCCAGAGGACCTGACCTATCAATATTGTAAAATTCACATTATTTTCAGAGCTACTACCAATTAAAATAATTATTGGTTTTTATTTTCTTAAAATTTCTCTACTCTGCTGTATTAAAATATGGATAAAACCACTTGTAAGTTATGTATTTTAAAAAACCTAGTTCTGTCTCTGTATAGAGGTCTGAGCTATATATAGGCAAAATATTATTATTATAGAAGCATTTTCCAAAAATGGAGAATGTTTTTAAAATAGGTAATTCTATATTCATTTTACCCCTAAAAATTGCATCTAAATAATTTTCTACTGTAAAAATATTCTTAAACCAATTTTATACATGTATTCTAATCTAAGTGATACTAAATATCATAAAAATTATCCATTTATATGCTTTTGCAAAATAAAAGTTCCGAATGAAATCGGCTACCTTAAATATGTAATAAGTAAAATTAAATTATTTAGTAATCGCTTCTAATCTGAACCCATTCAGCAGAGATTACAAAAGGTAAAATTGCTAATTCATAACGGAGTATTGTTTGTTTCTATTTATGCCTTACTAAGCAATGCAACATATTGATCATAAACTTCATAATGGTCGACATTGTTCGAATATGACAAATACAACACCTTGATTGGATCCTAACACGCGCAAGCGTACGCAACTTCTACACACTGTAATAGGAGAGTCATTTCTGTGAAAGTTTAATTATAATAAATGCCTATAAGGATATTATTATTCTGAATAGAGAAGGTGATCGTTGAATAAAAGTGAGATAAGTTACATATATAGTATACATGTAACTATGATAAATTAAAGAAATCTGCAAACAAAGAAATAATTTTTCTTCAAGTTGTACTTTAATAATCAAAACTGATTCATGTAAAAAAATAGCTCATTAAAAATATGATTAATAAAATAAAGGATTTCAGATAAGCAAATTATTACTTATTTACTTCAAGAAAAATATCTTTCATTTAAAAAAAATCATATACGATTTAAAAATGAAAAAATAACATTAACTTCTTCCTAAGAATATATTTAAATTACTTATTTGTGCATGTTCTTATTTGTGATGAACAATGTTTGATAAATAAAGTTGTCAGTTTATTTATTATGTAACGCAAAAAACTTTTATTTAATGTGTAATATTAATTATCTAACGTTTATTTTTAAATCACGTGTTGATATTATTGAACCTTAGGTTATTATACACTTTCATAAGAATATTGTAGCTATCGTAAGCGCAAAATATTTAAAGTTAAACTGGCAAACTATATTTTCACAGTTTTTTTATTTTAGTACTATAGCTAGCACTAAAAATTATACAGTGCTGTGCTTGAAACGATTAATTCAACATTGCAATTCTTATGCATATTAGTTTTTTCTTGAAGCAAAAAAACTTATTTGAATGACAATATGCTGAAGAGAAAGTATTTTGAAACTAGAACAAGCTTTTTAGTAAGAAAACTATGTACAACAGATGAGACTTTTATAACATTGTAACAAATATATGCAAATTCAAAAAAGCTGTTTTTTCGAAAAATATGTTTTCTTAAGAGAAATGTTAAACAAGTAAAGTTGAATCATGTCTGAATTTAAAAATCTGTTATTTTCCCTTAAATGAAAAACGTTATTCGATCCTTTATTCAAAAGACAAGAATTAACGTTTTTTATTATTCATTTTTAAAAAAAAATTAAATACCAATTATTTCTAAACCATTTTAAAATTCATTAAAAACATTTAGATTCTGAAGGACCGCAAGCATGTTTCAAGGGTGTAAAACAAGATGGCAATAAACATTGTAAAAGAAACGAGAATATTTATAAGAAAGTTTATTTTCATACATTCTTTGAATTTATATAGTATGATTATGATATTAGCGAGAAAGATAAATTTAGGAACCATATATATATATATATATATATATGGCTCCTAAAATTATCTTTCATATATATATATATATATAATCACTGAAATTTGTTTTATTGAGAAAGTTTGTATTTTTAAATATAAATTGATATTTCAAAATGAAAAAAAGGGTATTTTATCTTAATTTATTTCAACTACATCTGATAAAGTATCACTTTAAATTAAATTGTTTTTGTGCGTACAAAATAAAAAAAATTAATATATTTGTCACTCGCGTTGGAGAATTTTTACATTTTCTCTCTTTTCTCTTAAATAGTACGTGTGATTTTAAAAATTTTGGTACGGATATTTAATTTTACATTAAAAATATTACCTTAAACCTACCAATTAAATAAACAAAAATATTATTAAATATTTAGGAATGTATTTTGTTTATTTCTGTAAGTAGATATAGTCTATTGAATATTTTCGAAAATACCATTTTTATTTTTGAATTTATTTGCTTGAATTAAATTTACATTCAGAATAAAGTTATATGTTTATAAAAAAAGATTATTTTTTCTTAATTGGGAATATCAGATTGAAGTGGGATCTCGGGAATCGTCCCAACCTATGATAAATCTCAGGCTATTTCTATATGACGTAGTTTAATATGAAAACTTCATCTTGTGAAGAGACTATGGCATATGTAAATTCGCATTTCTACTTAAAGAAGTACGGGAAAAAATGACACTAAACATATAATTTATTTTTTTAATTTATATGTTTTTGCAAAATTACAGTTCCGAATGTGGTCGGCTACATTAAATATTAGTTTTTTAGTACAGAAAAGTATATCTAACGCGAAAACGCTTAAAAGAATATCGGTTAACACAAAATTACTACGTATTTTCTTTTGCATTTTTTCTCTTAAAACGAAATGAAAATCGCTTAATACAAAGAGATTTTCCTTCTGGAAATGAATAAATTACAGAAAACTCCACCCGTTTTCCATTTTAGAGGAATTCTTAAGAGCGCAATGGCAGAGCTCAGGGATAAACAAACTGCTATTTCGCTTAAAATGGAATACTTAAAGCTGTTGATCAAAAGAAGAAGACGAAAACCAAAATCTGCTCAGATTTTGATATCGCTAGCTCCACATTAGCAACAATATTTAAAAAAAGAGAGAAATTACGGAAATGTTTGAACGAAGTAAGTTTGAGTCAGAGAGAAAACGGAGGAGAACGGCCAAACACGTGGATTTAAAGACGGTTTTACTTGTTTGTTTTAAATGAGCGAGATCTCATAATGCTCCTATATCAGAAACTTTAATGCTAGAAAGAAGTATTGCACTTGCTAAACAAATGAGTATTACATTTCCTGCAAATCCTGGTTGGTTAAGACGTTTCAAATCCGAAATGAGGAACATCAAGAAAAGTAAGCACACTTATTTAGAAGCACAATCCAATGATGAAATAAATGACAAAATGGACAAAATCGAACCATTTGTTGATAATTTTATGCTAAAAAATGACAGGCAAAGAAAAAAATATATTTTCCAAAAAGCAAATAAAATTTTGTTTTTCAAAAGAAACTTGAAAATTTTGTAATAAATTTTATTAAGTTCTCGTTAATGATCTAGTTTCACAGATTTTTAGTAAGTACATACATATATACTTACCTATGTAAATAAAATAAACCCTAATAAATTAAGTTTTTTTTTTTTGGCCAAATTTATTGAAACGAAAAAATATTTCAGTCCCTTTGGTTTCATGTTAAGCGATTTCCATTGTATAACACCATTTCCAAACCCTCTTCTGCTTCTTATTATCATGCTACCAAATATTTACAAGATCTTTCCTCCAACAAAATTCCCTCCAATTTTCGCCGTAAGAAAAAAGCAAAAATTTTATACAAAGCATGAATTTCACAAAACCCATTTTTATCCGTTTTGACGCTTAGATATGTGGAAAATACATAGATTTTAATATTCCCCAACACAATACATGCTCTTGCAATCTCTTTTACGATTGTGCGCCGCAGAGTCTGCTTCTTCCAGAGTGCAAATTCTTCCATCCTGTCAGGGGATTAATTTTTCATGGGGGACGTCCGTTTTTCTGCAATGTCTTTGGTCACAAACCACTTTGCACTACCAAAGTTATCGTTGGCTACGATCCGACCTAGACATATCGATCCGGCCGAAATTCAAATCCCTTGGAGCCAGTGTTCTTTTTGTTTCCAGGAAGAAGAGTTTACTTCAATTCGATCTCTTCTTTTTTTCTTATACTCTACAACGTGGACCTTTTTCTTCCAGAGGGGGTGGAAATACTTGGAGCATAAATGTATGTATGTTACTGTATGCCGTGTTGAAAGGAAGTAATATTTCAGGGTTGGGAAGAGTAGCTCGAAGTAAAATATTACGTGCCATTAAATAGGTTTGGATACGAAGCGCTATTTTATTACTCATTCGGCTTTGTTGTAAAGTGAATAAGCAAATATATATTTTTCTAAGGCGTTTGAAAGTTTAAAATATAGCAAAAGATTTTAAGAACAAGTATTGCATATAAATAATAAGTCAGTTCCTACTTAGGTCAACGAAAATAATTTATTTTAGTTAATTAAATTCAATTAATAAAATTAATATTTGAAAAAAACTGTATTAACATGAAGAGTGTTATCCATTACAAGTTTAAAAAAAAATGTATTTCAACTTGAGTAGATGAATAAAAAATATTTTATTAATGATTTAAAATTTGAACAAGATATATAAATAAATATATATAGGGAAAGCGGGAACAAAAAAGAATTTAAAAAAAGGTTTTAAGGTAATTTTATGAATTTCTTACATTTAAATTTAATTGAAGAAATTGTGTAAATAACTGAAATAATTTTAGTTGAAGATATAAGGAAAAGGTTACATTTGAATAAAAAATATATTAAAAGTTAAAAACTCGAACTAATTTTTTTGGGAGGCATTTTTCCTAAATATTTTATAACAATGTTAAAGGGAATGACTGTTTTCTCTTAAAGATTCTAAGAAAATAGATACTTTTTTTCATGTATTTTTTCACATTTGAAAACATTTCTTATAAATCATAGATTTATTTTCATTGATAATAGAATATTAATTAAACCATTTGAAGATATAATTTTTATTCGAATATACTTAACGATTTTATCTTCCCGAAAAATCAAGTGAAGTTGACACCCAAGACATATTTACTATACCTTAAATTGCTAAAAAAAATTAAAATATCACTCATTCATTGACTGAAGTGATTCAGAATTATTAATACAACTAAGTGATCATGAATAAAGTAATATATTAATAAGTTTTTATGTTTTTTTATTGATAAGTTAAATTGTGTCGTGTTCCATTGTTTTTAATGGTATAAAATATGTATTACTTAATTTAATATACTTTTATATACATAATTGACAACGATTTGTCTTCTCTCTGGAATCCAACTTTTATTCGTGTATACTATTTTTCTACCTTTTTCAGAAATCTGAATCCATATTTATTACAACATTAATATGCTGGAATAGTTATTCAGATATGTTTTAATATTTTGGGTATGCTTGTTTCGTTTGATTTAAATTATACGAAAATAACTGCAGTTATTTAACAAATTGCTGAATCATTCTCTCAAAACTTTGATATGATAGACTAATTACATTAAAATATAATTTTGAAACATTCAGCTGATCTTAATAATGAAAAATTACTAAAAGAAAGAACATGGGCAAATAGGCTGTGAATTTACCTCTAATATTTCTGTTTGCATTTAATTTTTTCTCTTTTAGTTTTTTCTCTGTATTCCCCTTTTTTGCTTGTTTATTAAATACAATAAACAAGCAAACAAGTGGGATAAAAGGTATTCAGGTATACAATTGACAATTAAAATGAGTAACAAACACGTGTTCAGCTTATAGTGTTGTAAAAGGAATTTTTTTAAAGAAAAAAGATTTCAATATGATTTACCCAAATATAAACCTTCGCAGTAACTCCATTTCTCTTAAAAAACACCCCAGTTTCTCCTTTAAAAATTTTTGAAGATCTAGAGAAATTCCTCATTAATTTTTTATCTGAATGCTTGCCAAAATCAGCTCTTAAGAAAATGTCTGGTGGAACTAGACTTAGATTTTCTACTTTTACATGTAATTTAGTTTTATTGAATAAAATTACAATTTGTTTGGTTGAATTTGTATTAACTTTATTTATAACACATATTTATATCAGACATATTTTATTGAATAAAATTACTATTTGTCCTGTTGAATTTGAATTAACTTTATTTCTAACACATATTTATATCAGACATATTTTATTCTGATTACAAACAGGAATTTTTTGCGTAAAAATTGATCTCAATATTTATACGTAATCATATTACAGAATATTAAGCAGGACGAGAAATACTAAATAAATTTGGATATAAAGTATTAAACAGAATTAGTGAAAACGATGGAAGCAATTTTAAAAATTCTTATTAATGAAACTACTGAATATATTAGAGTAAGTGATACATGAATGTGAAGAAAAACATACCAAGTGTTTTTGTAACCAATGATTACCAGCACCTTCTAGATGTCACTGATTGAAATCCAAACATGGCGATAATGACAGAGAAGAGTTTCTGCATTATAGGGTATATGCCCGGTTTATTCATTTATTTCGGTGCAATGTGCATTTAGAAATCGATACGGAAAAGAAACACCACCCAACAAGAGCATTCTGCGATAGTATCAACATTTAAAAAAAACAGGTTGTTTGCGTAAATAAGAAAGCAACGGAGGGTCAAGCATCTCGGAAGAAGCAACGGAGCTTGTTAGCCAGGGTTTTGTTCGAAGTTCACGAGAGTTGCCACCTGTAAACTTGGAATGCCCCAGAAAATGATATTAAAAAAGTTACGAAAAAAATTAAATTTAAAGCCGTATTATTAGCAACTGACACAGTAAATAACAGATGAGGGCATGTAAGCATTTATGCAGCATTACGAACCGTTGGTAGAGTAAAGCTACAAAATGTATGGAACAAGCTAGATTACAGATTGGACGGATGCCGCGTAACAAAAGGGTCACACATCAAATAAAAGTAACATAAAAAAATCTTGGTAAATTTCTCTTTACATCCATGTATCATATTCAGCAGTTTTGATGATATAATTTTTTTTAAAATTGAGTTCATCATCTATACTAATCCTGAATATATATGTATTGTTAGATAATTAATTACGATAGGAATTCATCACTTGTGTGTTATTTGTTTTATATCTATTCTAAAATAAAACAAAAAAATTGTTCACAAAAAGGTATTTGAGCATACTTTTTAAGTAAATGATTAAAGGTTATTTAAATCCTTTTCTGATTACTGAGATAATGATATCGTCAAATTCCGAATTAAAAACATATTTATTATTTTCTATAACGTTTCATCATATAACAAAACATTTCTGACAAATTTCTCAAATATACAAAGTTAATGACTATCTGTCATATTCTACAAGCATACTTTGATTTTCTAGTTTTGAGTAAGTCTACACGTGAATTTTATATTGATGGCCTTCAATTTTCAATATTCAAGTGACCTAATATTTGTAGCTACACAATCTAGGAGATAAATTTAAGCAGGGAATTATTTGAATTATTTTTTAACTGTGCATCACAAATTTTATTTTGTTGAGGCAAAAAGACTTTTAAAATTTGCTTTGTAATATTGAAAATATACATCACGTTATATACATTTTTTTAAATCACAAATTTTCATCTATTTTTGCGTTGGCAGTGTTTGGAGTAAATGTTTTGTATAATCTGATTAAAAATTTAAATAAGCGCAATTTTATAGCAATAATAATTATTTAGACAATAATTTTCGTTATATTTAAAATTTCGTAAAAAGGACATTTGAACTTTTTTGAATAGTATTAATACGTTTATTAAAGTGACTAACGTGTTTAAAATAAAACTTGTAATATAATTTGGATTTAAATATTTACTACTTACTATAAATCAAAACTACGCTCTCCAAATTACAATACAATAATTTTCCATTCAGTAAACTTTCAATATTCTTTGGGTAAATTTTGTACAAAGCACGGAACTTTACGATTTTAAGTTATGATTCAGTAATTTTACAAAAATAAATTTTCTTTGTTCTTTTCTGAGAAAAACATGTACAGATACTCCACAGAAAATATATAGAAATATTCCACAAAATTTCATAGAAATATTCCATTTAAAAATTACAAAAATGTTCTACAGAAAATTTATAAAAATATTCTACAGAAAACTCATAGAAAAATTTCACAGAAAACTTATAGAAAAATTCCTTAAGAATAATATAAAGGAGTATTCCATAGGAAAACTTTACCCAAATAATCCATAGAAAATAATTTACACTAGAAATCCACAGAAAAGAATGTATAGAAATTTGTAGAAATATTCCATAAGAAAATTTATATAAATATTCCATAGAAAATTATGTATAAAAGTAATTCATAGAAATATATTCCGTAGAAAGTTAGGTATAGAAAATAATTTATAAGAAAAATTCCATAAAAATTATGCTTAGAAAATAATTTATAGAACTATTCCATAAAAAATAATTTATAGAACTATTCCATAAAAAATAATTTATAGAAAGATTCCATAGAAAATAATTTATAAATTTCTTTTTCATAAAAACCATTTTGCTGAGTCTAAAGCATTTAAAATACATCAAACCGATTTTAGTTTTCTTTCCATTGATATTGTTATTCATAATAATCATGTTTATATTTGAGTATTTATTCTCATTTTGTGTTTAAAATTATCTAATTATTTTTAAAATTATCTAATTATTTTTAAAATTATCTGTACATTTTTTTTTATTCTGAGGTCTGGCTCCATACTTGAACTCCGGATGATGTATCTTAAAACACACAATCATGATACCGTCAATCCATTAAGTACTAT
The DNA here is from genome assembly GCA_019973975.1 of Trichonephila clavata. NCBI lineage: Eukaryota > Metazoa > Arthropoda > Arachnida > Araneae > Nephilidae > Trichonephila > Trichonephila clavata. The sequence continues at coordinate 146,925 of BMAO01025454.1, forward strand.
TCACTGTAAAACAAAGATGGACACAATTGAACCACAATTATCTAAACATTACATAATGCTTTTTACAATTACATAAACATCCATTTCTAAACAACATTTACAAGGGATGATATCTGAAAGCTTACTAAGATATTTGATTAATTACTCGTTTATTGAGTTGCGAGGTCCCTTTTTTTCTGAGTCGAGTGTTTCTAATATAATAATCACATTAGTTCCATAATAGATTTCGACTCTCCTTACGGCTAGAAGGTTTCTTCTGTCAATAAGAATGTCTTAGATGATATATAATGAAGGGACACAAAAAATATGTTCCTCTGAGCAATATCCGTCATATGGTAGAGACAGATAAGTGGCAAACATATCTATATCTCGTTTCCAACTAAATAAGACGATTTTAGAAACAGATGTAAATGATTGTTTTGTTCTGCAATAGAAATATACGTTAACAAGCAGTATATAGTTTTTTAACGTGTGTATCATTAATCATTTTGTGTTTTCTGAATAACAGGTGTGATTTTTGTTTAGCTTGTTTTATCCGTCTGAAAATAATTCAATAGTTATAGAACTTTTTTTCAAAATAACAATACCCTTACTGTAATTTGTTAATTATTCACTTTTTTCTTAATTTTTACGCTATATTAAATTTTTATAAAAACTTTAAATAGATGATTAAGAGGAGATTGGAGATTATTAATTAATATAGGAAGCCTTTAGGGTCAATTATCAATGTATATTTTACCTAATAATAGGCTTATAATGAATTTTAACTATTGTTTATTAACAATATTAAGACTGAAATAAGAAGAGAATATGGGACCATGATATTAAAATAAAAACAGTTACGGCATTCAAAAGATAAAAAATATTATGTTTTACGCCTAAAAATATTTGTTGAAGACTAGAAATTTTCGCAAGCCAAATTTAGAATGTTCAAAGCTCTTAAAATAATCCTTCTTTGAAGCTCAATTCGAAATGATTTCTGAGTTAATGCTTATATAATTAATTGTGTATTGCTAGACACAAAATATTTTGATGACAAAATTAAGTAACTTATTTAACAATTAAACAGTACTTAAAATGTAATACATCATATACATTTTCTTAAGAAATCCCAAATTTAATTTATTTTAAGCTTTTAAAACCAAAACTTTACGAGCTAATAAAAATGCTATATTAATACACTAAATATAGCAATAAAAATTTGTAAAAAACTTCTAATGTGCTTTTTTTATTTTAAGAATTTTGACTTAATTAGGTTAAAATAAATGGATTAAAGTAGTTACTAAGTCACACAACCATTTTAAATTAACTGCAAATGAAAAATTTTCTAGTCTATTACTCCAGTAAAATAAGATGCATTTTAAGAAGAACAAAAGCATTTTTAAAGTTACTTTTTAATTTTATCCCAATTTCAGCAAACTGTTTCCAGTGGATGGATTTAAAAATATTCAATAAAATACTTTCATTGATTTTTACAATTAAATGTGAAAATTATTACCACTTTGATGAAATTTATCTGAAGGTTAAATCAAAACACGCCCCAGTCGTATAAAATCTGTATTTAGGGCATCTTTAAAAAGGTTGCAAAACTGAAAAGTAGACTATTACATGAACTTTACTACGTTGTAAGCTACAAATGATTTAATATTGAAATTTAAGTCATTATCTGACCATGTACTGCTTCAAATATAAAATATTTTTTGTAAAATCGTAACATATAACAATAAAATTGAAGAAACAGATTATGAAGAACTAAAACAAAATAAACAAAAGATTAGGAAGAAGGAAATTAAGTAATTGAATGATAAGATAGGAGTTAAGGAATATAATAGGAAAAATAGAATGTACATAATTAGATATTTGTTTTCCCACCAAAAAATGTTATGTATTTACATTGATTATAATAATATGTACTTATTTAATTATGTATATTATCATAAGCTGATAAGTTATGCCGTAAATTGAATACCAAGATATATATTTTTAAATCTTCATATAGCCAATGCATGAGAAAAAATACAAATGTATTATAAACGTCTGCGATAACGTTTTATAGCAATCGTAATCAGTTTACTTTTCTTTATCAAAAATCATTACGATAATACTAATGTAAGACTACAGAATCAAGAGAACGCTTTATTATATAAAAAAGACGATGCTTTTAGAAGGATATTTCTTATTTCTAAGACAATGACGTAATTAGAGACCATCTAGAGAGTATTCTCCTAAGAAAGATGATTGAAAAACAAAACATTATATTATTCTGGGGAAAAAACTGTTTTAATGGGCAACCATAGAAAATATGGGAATTGGATTTTTAACTGCCGTAGAAATCTTCCACTTTAAGAGTTTTAAACCTTTCATTAATCGAAGATGGTTAGATGAAAGATTTCTGTATTACAATTAATTTAATGCAGCGTTTCTCAAAATGTGGGGCATGATAACTCTATGAGAGGGGACGCGACCATAATGTAGAATCGAAAACAAAATATTATTTAAAAAAATTATTAATTTATTGAAATTAAACAGACTGCATTCTGAAATATTAAAAAATATAACATTTAAAATGACATAATACGCTTACAAATGTATGTCAGTACTGCTTAACGTATTTTATAATTAATTTATCAATACCAAGTTAAGAACAAGTTTTATAGTGACCAGTGACCCTACAGACTTCTCATATAAAATTATTCACAGACATTAACACATATCTTGATAATTTGTACGGTTTACAAATGTTCCCTTAACTGCCTGTTAAAAGTTAAGCGATTCAAACCCCAATGAGACCGTTTTCCACGTAGGAGCACGTATGACATGTATTGGGGAGGGGGGATGAATAAATAAGAAATCCTCTGATATAAGTAAATTCTTCGCAAACACTATTAAGGTACTTTCATTGCTTTCCAAAGCCTTCAGAATAATTTTTTGAATAACAGTGTGTAGAAAAGATCGTATTTTGGAAAGTCGTATATATACGCCCGGAAAATTTAACACACCTGTCCAGTGAGACGTATATATACGCCGATGGTATACATGGTTAAAGTCGTATTGTAACTTTAGCCTCGAAGTATAGTATCACTGAATTTCTTCATTGCTGTTTGTATGGAAAGGGGGAGTGATGAAAATTACGAATGGACATTGGGTCACAAATATTGAAAACACTGACTTATGCTATGATATTAAATCAAATTAAACTTAAATCGGAATATCAGTATTAAAACAGTTTAACTACAATACACACAAGTAGTTTAATACAAGCTAAAAATTCCAGAGTGAGTGAATGGGAAATATATTAACATCACACTTTCAAGCAACATGAGGGCATTTGGCGATGGACCTCGTAATTTTGAACCTCGATCAAGTGACGAGGCCGACACTTGTGCTGGCAACCACCACTGCTAGTTACCACACCACATCAACGGGATGACATTGAAATCGACAGATTAACATGCATCAGTCCCCTTTACACGACATGTCTTCAGTGACACCAGGACACCAACCTGAGACACTCCGGTCTCGAGTTCGAGACCATAAACACTTGATTACTGCCGATGGTAATCTCAGAAAATATGAAACTTTATTTTTAAGTGTTAAGTAGATTTTTAATTATAATCATTTAATTAAAAATCTACAATTTAAAATTTAATCAAAACAATTAAGTTAAAATTTAAATTGCAGGTATTTGGATGGAACGTTTTTGAGTTTCAAATTAATTAATTCTACGATTTTAAATTACAGTTAAATCTATTTGGAATATCAGCATTCCAATATTTTTTAACTTGAAAACAAGCAAAAGATTCCAGAAAGTTCGATCTAGCGCGAACACATACATCAATCTTTCTACCATTTTTTTTCAGTAAAAAAAAATTTAAAACCATCTTTCGAAAAACATATTTATAAGTGCTTAATAGTCTTTGAGGTAATACAAAGGGAATAACTAAAAACTACCCACACCTTTTTTACATTACCTTATTTTTTTCTCTTTTGATTGCCACGTATTAATCCTCCAGAGTTTGGGCCAGTTTACTCTGTTCCATTACGGAGATGAAGAAAAATGAGAGAG